>JAHZMT010003165.1:0-12508 GCA_027743785.1 Sinhomidia bicolor
GATCAATTTGATCCTATTATCACAAGAAAAGTATAACAACTGTCAAGCACTAGTAATATAATAATAACGACATAAACAAAAGACCAACCTGTATCAGCGCTAAAAGTGGTGTGAATACGATTGCAAATTTCTTGTCTTTAAGAACAGCCGGAAACTGATAGATAAGCGATTTCCCACTTCCAGTGGGCATTGACACAAAAATATCGTGCTGTGCTGTAATAAAAGAAAAATGTTTCACAAAAATAATAATTAATTTAAGATCATTCTTCAACGGACCAAAAAATATTTTCCCATTGATATTGATAAAAAAATAAATCTCAATTTGTATTTGTAAAGTACCTTGAACAGCAGCTTCCACTGCTCTTCTTTGCAGATCAGACCGAAAATTTGAATGCTTAAAATGTTGGTGTAGTTTAGGAAGTAAATGGGGATATTTCCAGTTCCCATCACCCTCCTTATCTTGCAACTTCACCGAGCTCGTAGCTGACGGAACTCCATCATCTTGCGAGTGAGAACGACTTATAATTTTAATCGGAAGCGCCATTTTGTTCAAATCACTGAAGAAGTTGCACTTTCAAAACATTCACTTTACTTGCATTTACTCAATTTTGAAAACCTCCTCCTGACCTTGTAACTTGCTCACTAACTAATCACAGTGCATTCATAATATCTACATTTGGCACAATTGGTGGTAGTAAAAAAACTCCCAAATAAATCCACTTTAACCTCAGTCAGCATCGGTCCAAAAACCAGCCATTTTACAAGTTTCAACAACTACAAGATAACGGACTCATTAAACTGTTGATGATTGTGTTGCTCAAAAATGATAATGTATTTTGATAAAACTGCGGACTGCTGTAGAGAAAGAAAAAGCACCCAGTTAGCATCTGGTTGTTTTGTCTGGAACAGCTGTACGTTCTCCAGTCAGCAGCAATACAGAGAGCAGAAGTAGTACACCCGGCTTATTCACGTAGTACCCCCACCACACACTACAACTCCTGCCTAGAATACATATTTCGTGGTGACGATTGACCATACAAAACGATGGTCAATTCAATATTGGGGTGGTGGAAAATGGAAACAATAATAAATTCCTTTACAATATTTTGTAGTTTTTAAAAATTTACAATACAAGATTTGAAGTCACAAAGACGCACACGTAGACAAGTAGAAGTAGACTCCTACTCCTACTACTCCTCTGGGTGAAATAGATTTTGCGATTTCTGAAGTAGTAGATGCTTCTTTCACCTTTGCTCACAATAATGAGTGACAATAAATTAATAATTTGCGGGTTTTAAATTTCAATGAAGGTCTACAGAAACACAGGTAAATATATCAGGCCTGCATTCTCATTTTTGTATTGCGCTGGTGGTGCTGCAGGCAGGCAGAAAATGTGGAAGGAAAGTCGTGCAGTGAGAAAAGAGTATGCAATGCAATGCAAATGCAAATAATGCAATTGAAAATTGAATGCATTCATCCATCCACCACCACCTACCATGCTTACGGAAACCTGAAAATAAGACAGCTTTCTACAGAGCGAGTCTGCATTTAAAATATGCAGTGGGGCAAACGGCAAATCATACTGTACACGACACGGGCCAATATATAACCATCCTTTTTGTTGCACTGTTTCAAAACTATCAACTGCAGTTTATCTACCTAACATATATACCTATTACCTATATACCCGTATATATATATATCATGAAATCACGATAATGATGACTTGACTATATGACAGGCGACAGACTACAGAGGACATTTTATGTATGTACATACGTTGAATTTTCCTATAGGAGTACGACAGGGGCAGTAATACTGCGAACTGCGAAACAAAGATAACAAAGAAATTACGAGTAAAAGTTAAAATCAATCTTTTAAACTTTTAGGTATTTCTATTGTATAACTTTGATTGATATCAAATATAGAAATAGCAGTTACTGCTTTCGTTATTTAATCATTTTAAACCTTGAGATTTGTTCCGTTGATTTCGCGTTCTCTGAACGGTATGTAAATGTATTTATCTAAAGAGGAGTAAATGTTAGTAATAATGCCCTTTAATAATGCCATAAAGGTTTAAAATTTTGTACGTGCCCTACAAACGGTTAGTTGTACCCCACAGAAGAATATAATATGCCATCAAAATAAATTTTAGAATTTCATTGTCTTTTGACGTCTAATCTTTCTCCTAAAAATCCATCAAGTTTTGAACAAAAGTTTAAAACTGTCGAAACTGCCGGAGCTAAAAGTCTTTGGTCCTGGAGGGCAGTTTTTTAATTTATTTCCTGTAGGGCAGAATCAATTACAAAGGGTGACCTTACAGAAAAACTTTCCTAATGCCCCTTTTTCTTATCTGCATGCAAAGTGTTCACAACACAACAACAGCATTTCTCCAAAATAGTGAAATGATGTGTAGTACTAGTACTAAAAGTAATGTGTATGTGTACCCACGTGCAAACATGTGCTACGCTACCCCAAATGCAAACTTGTTTGTTGTGCTTGTCTCGTGGCAAATTTCCTTCCACCGCACGACTCTGTATTGAACGAGGCCCTAACTAACTGCTGATTCTACTATTCTACAATACATAAGTATGGAGGTATGTAAATACTTGTAAAACTTTTGTGTAAAAAATATTGAGTGCAGTGATTAAATTAAAGCGCTTATTAAAATAAGAAAAATAATACTACTACTTCCTACTTGACAAAAATCGAAATGGAATTTGGTGAAGAGGACGATGGTCCAACTCAGCACGGATCCCGGGCACCAAAGAAAAGATTTAGGAAGAACAAATTAAAAGTTGTATTCAATGATGATGACCGCAAGTAAGATTTTGTGTACTTTTGCTGATTCGCTGATTGTTATATAGCAATATCTTCATCTTTACCTTACGATAAAAAATGTATGTATGTCTAACCAGGAGAAAATAATTTAACTTAATAATGTTGTCACAATTCTTATAGAAATTTTCTTCTCGGTTTCCGAAAACGTAAACAGGAAAGGAAAGAGAAATATATTGAAAAGCTGGAAAGGGATTTGGTAAAGGAAAAAAAGAGAATCAAACAACAGGTAGAAATATAGTTATATTAGTACATATAATAAGTATATAAACTACGTAAGTATAGAACCGTTATTTATGACTCACTGCAGTTTATAAAATTTTATACAATATTTTCAGACTCAAAGGTCAGCAAAGAAAATGTCGAGCTCACATTCAGTGCTTCCAGAGGTTAAGAGCATAATCGAAAATATGCCTGAGAAGGAAGAAACGTATGATTTGGGAAACACACTTGTCAGCATAACTAGTTTAGACGATCAGATCTATAGGAATATACCAGTGAAGAAGGAAGAAAGCTCTAACGAGGATTCCGACGACATGCGGGAGCGTTCGCGAGAGCTGGTAAAGAAACTTCAAAAAAAGAGAGCTAGCAAGATTAATGGCGAAGAAAGTGACGATGATGAATATGCCGCAGTTGCCAGAAACGATCCTTTTTTTAATCCTATTAATGATGACGAACTTAGTAGAAGTGATGTATCCGAGGAGGACGAGGAAGAAGTAAATTATAATCCGTTAGAAATGCTTAGAAAAAGTACGGGCACATCCGCAAATTCTGTTGACCCGTCGAAAGTGCTTTCTAAAGCAAAATTGGAAAGGGAGGCTAATAGAATGCTACAGGAAAGTGAAGTGTTTAAGAAAATGCAAAGAATTAAGCAGAAACGAAGTAAAAAGTTTCGCATGTTTAGACTGCAGCCTACAGAGACTGCAGAGGGTGTAAGTAGTGGTGGAAAGGGAAACGTTGGAAAGACAAATAAAGGCAAGGGAGCTATTAATTCTAAGCACGGACATAAACGCGGAAAACGGAAATAAAAAGTTAAGTAATTCTAAATTCTTTTTTTCGAATACTTTTATCGGCTATATTTAAGTGTTAGAGTTGTACAACAAATAATTATATCATGCTAATTTTTTACTTTAACAAATTCAATGCTTGTAACTACAATGTGATTACGGTTATTATGAGCCAATGAGCCTCATTTCCTTAAAATAAATCAATACCTTATCCTTTTACCAGCTCTTAATGACTTTTTTGAATCTGTTTATTTATCCTCCGGCGCAGCAGCAGGGTTAACAGACATAGCTTTTGATTTTGCGTCAAAATTCATAAATTTATCCAGATTTGCCAATTTTCTAGCGGTGCTGGCATACTTGGTCCCTTTTCCTTTGTCTACAAAATTAGATACATATATTAAAATTGGTAGGTATTTTTCACTTTATTTGAAAATAATTTACCGTCCAGCGCAACTGCTTATTTTTGAAAGGTAGAATACTAACCGGGCTCATCATCTGAAGAAGAGTCACTGTCACCGTCGTCATCTTTTTTATTGTCTCCATCCGACTCGGACGAGCTGAACTGTATAGAGTTTTTAACATAGTCAGGCACTTTTTTTGGATCACGGTCATACAAAAAATGGTGAATAGCAATGGCGATAACAAGAAGGAAAACGCTGTAATAAAACCTCAGCATAATTATGACGATACTTTTCATAAACTTTTAATTATAAAGTAAAGTCTAACTAAATCAGCCCCAGAATTATGAGAAATGAACAAAGCATCATGAATGACTGAACGACTACTGGTCCCAAGGAATGAGAATTTCGGAAGTGACTGTTTGAAAAAATTAAGTTGTTTAACTACATGAATCCATTTGCATTATTATCTTAATAGCCATGCCTGATGATTTAACAATGACACCGGTTAGCACACTTACATCCAGGTCGAAAGTGAATGGCGCCAAGCCATTGTTACACCTAAATTAACGTTGAGCTAGTTTATTTAAATGAAACTTTTAAAGGAAATGAACACCTAAATTTGCTTTGATTGATTTTTTATTCAAAAGTATGCTATCAACTTTATTGACGTGATAAAAACTGCAAGTAAAAATTGCTGGCAAAAAATCATTTTTTAGTTTTTAAAAAGTTTTTATTTATTTTTTTTCTTCTTTGATTTTTTGTATGCGATTTTTTTCCGACAAGAAAAATTGTCAGGGTATTAAAACATTTTTTTGCGATTTCGTTATTTTGCGAGTCCTTAGATCTACATTGCTAAACCAAGAAAGGTATCAAGTAGTAAGTATAGTACAAGTGCGTTTGTTGGTATACGATAATACATTGATTATATATATTACATTGTTTACCATCTAGATAGGAGTAACTATTATTATTAACTACTACTAAGCATATTTATTTCATTTTTAAATGTGTTATGTTGCGTAATGTACTTAGTGGAATTTAATTTAAATTTAAATAACGTTCAAATATGTACATGTAATCAACTATGTAATAGTAGTAATTATTAGAAATGCCGATACTCAAAATTCACACACACAAACACAACGAATACTAGTGAAGTCACATCATTGCAAACACACACCATATTTTATTTAAACGCATCTACGTAAAAATAGCGCTCAGCTTTTTTCAATTGTATGACTATCATTTTCTTAACCTTTGTGTAAGCGCACTATTAAATATCATAAATAAATAAATATTTTTGTATTTTAAACTTTATTACAGTCAAATTGCAGGTCAGAAACTCCAGAGCTGATGTAAATTAAAAATAAGAATAGAATATCTCTACTCATATATGTGATAACAAAGAGCGCACACATTTTTCCTGTAAACTCAATAATTTTTAATAACCCAGCCAGAGCAACTACAAGGTAGTAGTACCGTTAACTCTAAAAAATTTCAAATGCACACGCACGCACGTAAAAAATTACATAACAATTCAAGCACCTAAAAATAGCTTTGCCGCAGAATGTGTGTATGTATGTAACGAGTAACGAGATATTTTTGAAACTTGGTAATTCGGTAAACTTACTATTGATATAATTTACTATGGCTTAATAATACAGGCTTCCATATAGCATATTAGTTTCTTACATCTGTAATTTTAAGACATTAATAATAATCAAACACTTTTTACACTCAAAACTTCAGCATCACATTTTTTTGTTTCAAAATATGCTATTTTTAAATATTATTGAACTACATTAAGATTAAGGTAGGTTTGTGTTATAATTGTATTTATCAAAAAACCTGAAAGAGCTATTTTGCACTTCTTAACTTTCGTATTTCCTTTCTTCCGGAACGGTTTTTATTGAGATACGTTCCACCCTTTTTTCCTATTCTACCTACTTTTTCTTTTTTTAATTAAATTAGCGTTTTTATGTTAAAAAACATGTCAACTAAAATTGCTAATTGAATTGCATGTAATACCTATACAAACCTATACTACACTACATGGATTATTCATTGCGTTTATATGCAAATGGTGAAATGAGACAGGCTCGATCCCAAAGACACCAAATTACAAAGAAAGAGCGATGATAATCCTTACAAACTCCATAAAACTTTGTAAATTAAAATGTCTTTCGCTATATCATTATTATAACTTATAATATGGATCAGACAGAATCCAAAATCCAATTTTGCTTTCTTACAGAGCAGTATCAACAGTTGAGTGCATTTATGTTCTAGCCCGTCCGCAGGCCAGATAACATTCTTTGTCAATAGGTTATAGCTGGTGGAGCTCCTGCCCCAATACCAACTGCAGGTTCCAACTGATAAATAGTCATCGATGCAATATGATCATTTGCCATCACTTCAAAAATCATGTCCTGGACACCGTAACACAAACAAGAACCAAAAGGGTTGTTGGAGCTGGATCTAGTTAGCACAACCGGCTTTTCAATGGATGTTTGATCCCCTCCGCCTCCGAAAAACTCTGTAACAGACTTCCAGCAAGAATCGTATTTGACAGATATCCATTTCTTGTCACCAACGGAATGTTGTTGTGTTGAGCCTCCATTTGTTGGAGGGGAGCCACTGGTGGGACTGATTTCTGGAGATGAACTATCATTACAGGCTGCATTGTTGGAAGATCCTGTTTGGTGGAGATCTTGATTTTGTATATGAGAATTATTTCCCTTGTTCTTTTTACCCTTCTTGTTTTTCCCCTGAGGAGCCTGACTTGGCTGATTTCCGTTTCCATTGTTGTTGTTATTGTTGCCGTGTCCTCCAAGGCCAGCAATGGCTGTTGTGTGAAGCGACGGCTGTGCTGATGTTGAGTACGCATTAATGTGCGTGTTCCCTAGAGAAGAAGAAATGGAGTTCACTGCTCCACTTCCTCCTCCCGATTGTCTTCCCACGCTCAACGAGAAAGCCTCGAGGGGGTTCCTAACTTGGCGGCCACTGTCTGCGCGGAATCTCCAAAGTAAACTTCACGCTCAAACTGAATTCGTGTCGGTTCTAAAATGTTTGATGAACAAGCCACCAATTTTAGTCGAAGACCTAGTGTCTTTGTTCCATTCGCATTTCTCATGACATGGCAGTCCTCACAATACACATGACCCCGGTAGCAGGAGAGCGGAAGTTGGGGAACAGGTGCCTCGGTAGCATTATTGCCGCAATAAATAATCATTTTTGCAAGAACTGGCGAGGAGTCTCCGGGAAAACGGAGGGATCCCAAACCATGACTTCGTCCGGGCTCGTACTGGAGGTCAACAGGAAAGTAAAAGCTTAGTCCGCGAAAATGAAGTGCGAATAGTTGACGTTGCTTGTCATATACTCCAGGACGGGTGGCGCCAAAACAACGGTCTATTTGATCTACCGTTGGAATAACATCTGACCCATTGAACACTGTTCCACTGAAATACATTTAAGTGGAAATTACTTATTAGAACTGTTACAACCGCTGCTGCCTGTAAGCTCAGCATTTACAGAATCATCGTCTAGTAAAAATAAGTGCAAAAGAGTATGCCGCTCTTTCTTACCAGTACTTGAGACGAACCAGTTTAAGGTTGTTAACCTCAATGAGTTTAAGTCGTTGTGATTTGGAATCATAGATAAGACGAATTCCATCAAGAGGCAGGTCCAAGATGAGATCATGGGCTAATGGCAACTGTAGTAAATTCACAAGTTCGTGAGTAAATACGCATAAACCATATTATATTTGTTTGTTTCTTGCTATAATAAAAGTATTGTTTTTGCCTGATTAAGTAAATAACCCGTTTCATTCAAAAACCCAAATTCTACAACGGTTAAAAAACGCCTAAAGAATTTTCAATAAATTTATGAGCTGTAAGTATTATTTTCTGACGGTATATTAGGTTTGTTATATCATATAACAGTACAGAAAAGCTTTATTTCAATATCTATTTACTTTTAAGTAAATTGAAGTACATATTCATATGCATTCTGCAAAATGTCATGCGATAAACTAAACCAACTTTTTTCTGAGCATTTCAGCGCATTTCAACCTCACATGATAAGTCTCACGTGTAAAAAGGTTGAGTTGACTTTTCTCATCAGACAAGACTACTACAACGAGTAAATAAGATTGAGAGCAAAAATGACAGATTATTCTTGTTGAGTGATGTCACACAAATGTCACCAGCCATCATGTAGTTAATTGGGCATTCATAAACAGTAAACATACAAGATACAGCATAACAGATCATCAAATTGAAGTTTACGCTTTGCTATATTATGTTGTCTACTGCTTCTCATTGTCAGGCAATGGCACTACCACTTAAATAAATGAGCTACCTATATGTAGACAATAATGACCTTCCAAGAGAATAAATCCTTGCGGGAATATATTATGTTCTTTCGTAAGTGTATTGTATGTTCTAATTTGAATACTATTTCAACCTACGTTGATAAATAAAAGATTCTTTTGTATTTTGTCAAAATAAATTTACGAAATGATGACTTTTAACTACACAAGAATCCTGGAGAGTCGTTCGTTTTAATTAGAAATGAACTTTTAATTTTGTCAACTTTGATAATATATAAAGCATATATCATTAAAGTTCATTTACGCACGCAAAATTATCAGTATACGTCACCATTTTATATTTACCTGGTCATTGTAGATAACATGAGCTGACTTGATGACAGTAACCTGAGACTGGACAATCGCCACGGATTGGGAAAAGTGCATTCCTGGAAATTCCAAAGTTAGAATTTATAAGAACGCATAATCAAGATCTCAAGGTAGGGGCGACTTGAGATGAATTGAAAATGTCCGTATTGCTTACCTAAAAGGAGTTCCCATTGTTCCGTCTGCAGTCCTTGCTCAGGAATCACTTCTAGGTCCAACATGTTTCGACTTTTGAAATCAAACAAATAAAGTCTTGATAAAAACAATAATGTCGTCGGCAGTGATCCTTTGTCTGCGTGTAGAGTTTTTCAACATTGCTCCTTCCTTATTCGTGCGTAGAACAACGGGGGCTGCTCGAGCGGAAGGTGTTATTTGTCTTAATTTTGCAAGTCTGTCATTTTTTTAATTTAGTAAAAAACGTTAACACAAGACGTTTACGTTGTCATTTATTGCATTTGATGAATGTCAATTGTAATCGTCATCATATCGTCATGATTTCACCACGATCATTCTATACGTCTTTGCGTCTCGGAAAAATCGCCCGTAAAAAGTTGCCTGAAAAACAAACAACGTACAAATAAACACAAAGAACATTGCATACGTATAAATACTATATTATATAATTATTATCATATAAAGTATATCAGCATAACATGTAAAAGAAGTTCACAAGTTTTCAACAACAACAACAAGTTTGTTTTTGATAATGATTACGAGCGACTCCTTTATGACGTTTTTGTTACAGCTGGGATTGAGAATGGGAAATTACTGCGAAGTAATTCAAGTGAAAAACGGAATTGTGGCATGGTGTGATGATGTGATGATGATGATAATGATGAGTCGATGCAAGCAGCAGCCAACTAAATACAGCATTATAACGACAAGAGCAGCGCATCTTCAAAATATTGTTTTTTAATTTACCTACATACGCTGAACGATGCACGATTGCCCAAATGTATGTACCTCACATTTTGTTTCTTCCAAAAGCTTGTTTGCTCTTACAAATACGCAATAGTTGCTTGCTAGTTAGTATGCAAACATTTTTTGTACACAAAATTCAACAAAAAGTCCATGAAATGGAATAAAAGTAAAAAGTGGTCCATACATGCATGCTATGAATTGTGTATAATGACATGGAGTTAATGATGGTCATGATAGTGATTGGGTTCGTTTGTACAGCTAGCAGAACGAATGCCATCCCATCTTCATTTTTTTCCTATTTATGTACCTTTCCACAAAATGTTTATAATTGTTACTATCACATGTATGCTGTTTATGGAAACATGTGCTTCACCACCAAAGTTCAGTGTCGACGTTGATTGTCAATCACAGATTCATGGTCGTAGTTACACTCTGTTATTGTAGAATAACACTATTATTAATGTATTACAGATGCAAAGGGGCTAATTTTGCCTTTTTGCAAACTTACTTTCATATATGCGTATAGCGTAGTATTATATACACGTACAATAGCGATAATAGGGATGCTGTGAGATTCTTGTTTGCAGCAGCAGTTGCATTGCAGCTTTGAATTTTATTTTATTGTCGACAGACTATTTTTTGCCCAACATGCAACAATAAATGGACACAAGGAATGGGTTTAAATTAGGTATTAGTATACACCAAAGGTATTATTTGGAACTACTAACGAACGACGAACATTTCTGGAGAACCTAAGATTATGTCGTTTTTATAACAAGCCCAAATTGATGGTTTCGTCAATCCACAGGCAGAGGCAGATGTGCATTTTTTGTGCAATATAATGTGAAAACAGCATACAAGAATTTAACCTTCATCATTGCAGAGTGTTCCCAGTGTAGTATATACAAGAAGCTCCGTCATTTTTTTTACTTCGCTTCTATTCTATGAATAGAAAATAAGAGAGTTGTCTTCTTTTACACGCATGCCTTCATACGTATGGTTTATATATGATGTTTGCACGTCATCTGTTGTACTATAAATGTTCATTCTCGTTTCAACTAAAAGAACATTCATATTTTTTTCCTGAAATAATGCATTTTTTGCCCCTGGATGGGAAATTATCCATTCCATGCATACGTCTTATGATGACATGACTATACTATGAGTATAAAGAAACGAGTACCTTGTGTCCTGCGAAGATTTGCAAAACATGACAACTGTCTGTGAAATGAGTAAATCAAGTATTTTTTGCAACTCTTCTATTGCTCTAACTATTGCGCCCGATTGCTAGCTCTAACTTGGCTTTAACGTTTTATTCATCAGCTTGCATAATGTTGCATATCCATGCACTTTCATAAAAAATAGTTTGCAGAATAATTACCTAATAGCAGCCGTTTGACAAAAGGAGGAGGAAACTAGGAAACACAATACAAAACTTTTTTAATTGTGCAGCAGTCTCATGAAAACTGCTCTTTAATATTTTTGGTTGATTTACTAGTATTAATGCAACAACTCAACATCATCATAGTCGTTTTATAGAATGAGCTTCTGACTCTCTCTCCCTCTCTATTGTAAGTATTATGTACAAAATCTAAAAATGGTAAAAATTTTGTGTTGCTTTGTGTGAGTACATTTTGATGCTTACGTTCAAGTACATAATATGAGATGCTATATGAAGACGATATATATGCTTAGGTAAAATTACCATTACCATTATCTATTTTCCATTCCACCAACATGTACCTAAAATGCATATATGCCCAATGCCTAGTTTGAGCATTTTACCAATGAGATTTATGGCTACATGACCACCATGACAATGGTTTACACACGCATACATCTACGTCAATGTAGAAGCTGCAGAATATTTTGAATATGCATAGACCGTCATATTCAGTGTCATTTTACTTTTATTATACGTACTACACAAAGCAACATAAATTCATATTATATGATATCTAGGTGCATAAAACAGTAAATATGAACATAACTCACTTCACGTTTACTACATGTGTATATGTGTTGATCATAATATATAGTCGCGAGTTCACCTCATCTCCTCCCGATCATCCTCATCCCAGTTTTTACAACAGCTGACTAGGACTTTGTGTAACAGTCTGCAGCAGAGTATGAGATATAGGCTATGAAGAAACGACGAGTTTAAAAAGGTGCCTACCTACCTATTGTATGCCATTAATCCTACCCTACCACACTTTACATTACTACATAGTACAAGCAACTGCGTTGTTTTCATGATCATCTGAGGGAGTGAGAATTGCTTATTGTTGCCAACCCAAGCAAACAACGAAAAAAATGAGCTGAGAAATGTACCTACTTATTTACTAACAATAGCATCGTACATACATACATCTCACACAGTACACATAGCTCTACTTCTACTTACAACAAAGTAGAAAAACAGATATTATGATGATGCAATCCAAAACGACAACGGATAATGTCGTTTATATATTTATTTATAACAGTAGTAGGCACTCTAGAGTAAAAATTTTAAAATACGATTTGCATAGTTGCATATTAGAAAAACAAAGGGTTTTTGATGATGATAGCTGAAACTTAATTGATGATATAGAAAAAGCAGAAATAAATTGACGCCTGACATGGTTAAGGACGTTTTTACGTCA
>JAHZMT010003166.1:0-23403 GCA_027743785.1 Sinhomidia bicolor
TGATTTGATTTTATCATCATGTTCAAAAGGTAAAAATACAGTCAGTTTTCATCTTTAGTTTTTAGCATGCGCAGTTTGGCGAGCATTAAATCAATTATGGCTTTCGGTTCGGAATGGTGTTTTTTTGGTACTTAGGAATCTAACAGAATATCCGGATTCTGATTTCAGGATCGTGCTCAAAAGATCAAAATAGAGATTGGTTAAAAATAGATCAGGTACGGTATTCTCAGTACCTGATCTATTTCCTAGATCCGTAATTCCAATTGAATATTGATTCTACTGTATATAATTCTGTAATCCGTGATCCCAGTTTTGAAATACTGTAATCAGTTATCCAATTACAATTTTTTGGGATTATACAGCTCTGGTTTCCAAGAAAACATTCTATTTTGTAAGCTAGTTTCCATAATGGAAACTCTCGCAACTTTGTGCTACACGTGTTTTGCGTACATATTTTCAATAATTACCTTGTAATTTAATGACAAATTAAAGATTAATTATCTCAAAACCGCAGGGTTGTCAATTTAAGATGAAAGTGCCGTTTGATAGAGCAGGTTTTGTTTATTTAATAAAACTTTGTTTCATGAGTTGACACCCCTGCGGTTCTGAGATATCGATGGGGCCAGTTTTACTATTGTTACATACTTTCATCCTTTGTTATTTATTGCTTGTCTCTATTCATGTATCAATCATTACCAATTTTGGTTTGTGCGAACGTGAAGCTTTTGACATGGCGCCGCTATTGATACCATGAGCAAAGCAAAAATAATGCTCATGCCAATTTAAGCCATGGTACTGTATATATCTGTATGTAAGTATATACCTAACCATCTGTATAATATTGCATCCTGTGCATCAATCTAGAGAATGTCATTTTTATCTTTCGTGACTAAGCTAATATTAATATGACATGTCACGAGCTAACTGCTTTATTATACAAAAATGTAAAGGTATGTTTATATTCTGACAGTTGACGGCATAATTAACAATAAACCCGGAAAGGGTCGTATTCACAATGTTGCAAATTGTTTCACGGTAAAAGATAATAAACATTAGAAAATTAGGATGACTTTTGTTGATTGTTGACTTTTCAACATTTTGGTAGAACAAAACCAAACTAGTGTCAAACATTTGGTGGGGTTGACGCTGGTACAGTTTTTCAAATATTCATCGCATATCGCATTGTATTGAGTATTCAAGTTCACAAAGGTACATTGATTGATACTAAACTGTAATAGAGTCTCAATAGATTTCCTCATAGTAAACTCGATAGCAATATAGCTATCGTGTTTATGAAAAAATCATCAAATATATCGAACCTCAAATGTCAAAAAAAAGAAAGGTCAGACCTGAGCTAGTAGCACAAGATATTGTTTCTCTAAAAAACGACAAAAAAGTAATCTCGCCTAATTCCGTCAAATGATATGAGTGCTGAAAAACGATCCCTCTCTACTGCATCCGTATTCTTATCTCAAGCAGACACCTAAACCTTTTTTGACAAAAAAAGATTTTAACTTAATATATATATAATATTGGATTGAATAGAATATGGTTTCATTCAAAGAAAACTTGTGTTTTTGTGGGTGCATACATACATTATCTACAACAGCAACATATCTACTTTTCTTCATCTTTTTTTTCTTTTGCCCACACCCACAACAAAATAATGCAGCAAAAAAGTGCAGTGGTATACGGTTACATTATTTGAGTTTGCTCATTTTTTCACCACAGGTTTTGTAGCTTTATTATAACTTTCTCTAACATATTTCACTTTTTGGTTACAAAACCGTTTAATTAGTCAAATTACTATTAGTCAAAAGCGTTGCTACTGCGAATCTTTGTCATTTTATATGCTTGATATATTGCAAAAAGAAAAAGAGTAACTATCCACCACCCTATTAATATTTTTTGCTCTCTCTTTTTCTTTTGTTCCAGCGGACAAGTGAACCTGAGAAATCCAAGAAGTGAAATTGATGATATGACAATGATGCGGAGTCTCCAGGAGATGGACAGAAAATACGGAGCGAAAGCACGACCCAGGTACACGTGAAAAGAGATAAAAAAAATGTTCATGTTTATAAAAATACATTGTTTATTAAAAATGTAACAAAGAGAAGAGAATGTAATTACAAGCGACTGCTTCCGTACGAGAAAAGAACAAAAGTGGCTGTGCTGACATGCTTCCCAAAATTCCAGTAACTTTTCAACTTAAAAGTTGCAGTATAATATACTTATCATTTCTCTTTTGATGGCCCGATATAAGTATATAATGAGACAATTATCCTTAAATTGCCCTTTACCATAACCTTGTTTGTTTGCTCATATAATACAAAATATTACTGCTGCTGCTGCTCCCTGTCATCATAACGAAACAAGGCTGAATTATTACACTTTTTTGCCAGAAGCAATGGCGTCTTTTTTATTTTTAACTATATATTTTTTATATCTAGTCGTTGTTGCTCTCCTCCCAGTACTCCCCCACATGATCATTCAGGAGTAAAATGTATGAAACAGCCAACACAATCAGACAGCGTTATACATGTAGGTGTTTAACTGTCTTGTGGGATGTCGCCATTACTAATCGTAAAAGTTTCCCTCCACTATACCAGTCCAACGGCGATTTGTCTAAAATGTCTAAAAAAAACTACATGGTTCACAAGTGGAACTCGTAAAAATTTGCTTTCACTCAGAATGTTTTTTGTCTTTTGATATTATTCCAATCACATATCACTTCAAGTGAAGATAATGGGCAGAGGCAGTACAAAGTAATTGAGCGATTACTTATTGTATTCATGCCTGACAACCCATCTGCAATTTTCAAGGATTAGCAATAAACCTTATTATTGCACATTTCATTTATCGCGACAATCCATCTGGTTGTCCATCGTAAAAATCAAAATGTCTTTGTTTGCAACGAACCATGAACCATGTTTTTGTTTTTCACCAACAATAAATGCATAGCAAATTACGTCTCTGCTCAACAAAGTGTTGTTTTTGTGGTGGGTCGTTTGAAGAGACTCGTATCTTCCGGAGTAATAAAATATATAAATATATAGACGTACAGCAATCTAGTGTAAGTCTGTTTAGCTACAATATATAAACTTTGTTGCATTTGTACTCTGCTCCGACTGTCTGGAAAAACATTTATTATGGTAAATAAGAAGAAACAAAAATGCTGTCATTAATTCGAAAGCGTGTCATAATCCGTCAGTCAACCCAACATGGTGTATATATGGTATCGTGTACGTAGGTATGTGTTGAGCTTTGTCGTGTAACACAGGGTGTTGTCTTTACGAATTGCTCTTTCTAGTTTTTCAGTCTACCAAAAGACAGAATTTTTCCTCGAAGGGAATGTGCACCAAAAAAGAGATTAGATTTGAAAAAAATATACATTTTGCTTTTACTCAAAGAAATAATAAAAAGTAGAGATTGCGGAATGGTAGAATATATAAGTGTCCTTTTCGGTATTTACCCGTACAAAATATATGCGTAAATTCCCCATATAAACCTATGTATATTTTGAGCGGGGGGAAATGAGAGTTTTTGAGTGCTTTGCTAACCCAAGCGAACCGGAAGATGATAAAATGAATGAGATGATGAGCAATAATAATTGTAATGAGCATGTCTGATGTCTGCTGTTAAACTCTCACCACCGCTGTATGTGAACGACTATATATGTGTCTTAACTTTCACCTTATAATAACCGTCAAACAAACATAAAAACTGCAAAACTAATATAGAATATAAATGAAAGCAGGAAAAAAATCTTGTGGACAAGAATAACATTTGCTGTAAACTGAGAGCATAAACCTGAGTAGTATTTTTTTCGTTCTCGGGTACAAGCAAAAAGACTGTATGCAAGAAGAAAGCCATGCAAAGCATTTTTAGTGTGTTCATGTTCAACAAGTTTACCTTTTGGCATAAATGCTTGTGCTTATCGCAAGCGAGAGTGAAAGAGGAGATGGGGTAATAGTAATAAAAAACGTAGAGAAAATTGGCCAAGTGAAGCAACAGGAAACACGATAATGTTTACTTTGTCTAGTGGAGCATAAATAGAGAAAATCATTTGAGCTACCCATAACTTTTTCCAACTCGACATCATTCTCTCATCCTATTTATTTCCTTTTTACACTATTTTGCCGTAAACCCTTTTCTCTGGTTTCGTTGTTAGATAGATAGATGTTGATAGACTGTTGTCTATTTTTGTGTCGGTAGTAGTGTGGTATGATATGGAAGTGTATAGTGAATGACTCGTAGAGAAAGACTGATTTGGTACGTCAGCAAAATTCCTGATATTTTATAAATCATAATTGCAAATATATATTGGGTTTTGTCAAGACCTTAATCTATTTAAGCATTCGATTATTTTATCAAGTTCTAAAAATTCTTTCATTTCATTTCGTGAAGTTTGAGAGGGTCTCAATATAGACATTAATAATTTCAGTACAGGTTTTATCTTTTGTACAGGTTTGGCAAGCGAAACGAAATAACGCAGGAAAATTTTATTCCAATGTATGGCGATGAGGAACTGAAAGTATCTCCGATTGGGGTAAATGGAGACGGCTACCCAATCTTGTCACCTCCACTCATTTTCATCCCTTGAGCGGATTTCGGCGAAACGCATAGTCATCGTCATCAAAATCCACATTAAACATTGTTGCATTTTAATTTAAAGTGTAGAGTTTAAAATGTATTTTTAAAAACTATATATTTTGATGTAAGAACTGCACTCTAAAGAAATTTGGCCACTTTTTGCTGCTTTCAACGTAAATATGTTTAAAAAATAAATTGATCTAATAAAATTAAATGCCATTTTGTTTAATGCATGTAAAGGCGAACGAATCAATTTATTTACATCCTAGTTCGCAGAGCTGCAGTAGTTCAAAAAAAACCAAAGCTAGCTATACAAACAGCAATATTGTGCAGGGATTTTCAATGTTTGCGATTATGCTATACAACAGATAAAACTGGAGACAAACTGTGGTGTATATGATATAATGAAAAATAATGCTATTTAAATAACAGTAAGCTACCGTAAGCTGTGTAAATGTTTTTTCAATAAAACACACACTTTTTTATTTTCGTCATTGTATTCGCAATCTTTAAACCAAAACTTTTTCATTCGCACCGTACACATTTTTCAACCTTCACCACACATTTTAAGCCGCTGTTGATAATAAAAGTCAGAAAAACGGTTTGACTTGTTAATTTTGTAATTTTTTGGTGCTCTAAATAATTAACTTTTAGTTAGGCGAACTTTTAAATATATTATGCGTATGTATATAATTATTATTATAGACTCTGCTCAAGTTTGCTTTTTGCATTTTTTGTGGTTTGCACACATTAAATCACAATTTAAAACAGTAACCGTTTCTAGATTACTATACTCTCCATTTATATAATATTGGAAACAGGCTTCGTGTTGGTAATAAAAATAGTATAATTCATAAAAACATATAGTTTATTGTTGCTTTAATAATAATAATAATTTTTTCTGGTTTTGTGAGTTGTGCGAAAGCGAAACATGGTATGGTATGACTGCTATGCATATTTTAGTATGCACAATTTGTATAATAGTACTATACTTCAAAGTTCAATCATGATTGCTTCATTTCTCAAATGTAATGACTTAATATACATAAATATATATACATACACTTTACCGTAGTATATCTTAAGGTATTAAGTATATTTAAAATTATTTGAAAGAGTATAAGCAGCTAAATTAGCCTACTTACTTAATAAATAGCATAAAATTTGAAATTACATGGTTTGATTTTAAAATACAGAGTAAAAAGCATTTTTTGATGGGGTTGTATTGTTTCTTAAAATTGTCCTTCACACACGTAATATATTATAATAATACGGAATACAAAAATAATAGAAAGAATAAATAAAAATAATAATACTACTGAATTGCTATAAATGTATATATCTATTATTATTTTATGATAAAAACATAATAAAATGTCATTTGAATAGCTACTTTACCATTTTTATGCTTTAGATAGTTATATAGTGTCAAGCCATATATCTGTATAAATTTTAGTAGGAGGGTGCACAATGTCTTGTACATGATTGTAAATTTTATCAAATATAAACCTTGTTTTTGATTTTGACTTTCTCGGCGCCAACGTGTCATCCCTAATATAGCTTACCCAATAATTATTATTATATAGACCATTCCGCATTAAGCAGTATTATAAATCACAATTAAAATTTATAGTTACAAGAAAGCTAATCGCACACAGTCTGTTCAGTATTTAGTTTGGCAGAACTGTAAACTCCAAGGTGCATGTGTAAAAATCAACATGAAACTAATAATAAAAGCATATAGTTTGTTGTTCATTTTCATTCTGATAAAGCATAGCACTAATACTAGAAAACAATAAATTGCTTAAAAAGATCAACTTGTGCACCTCTCGTATTATAAGATGGAAGATGAAAGTGAGTTTCTGGAATCCAAACGAATAAATAGTCAAGCCATTCCTTTGTTTTACATCTTGCCCTTAAGTTGTGAGTTGTTGTGACCAGTGTGGGTGGACAATGGACCAGCAGGATATGGCGACATTACAATTACATTACTCAATTAGACTGAAAATGGCATATTTATTATGATAATATATAGTTTCATGATATTTGTTCGTTGTTTACTTCCTTGGAATTATTAAGTCACACGAGTTACTGTATTCATCACAGTTCTTTACACATTTTTTGCTAAAAAATCTTTCTTACTTGTACTACAAAAGCAAACATCATGAATGATTCATTTGACCACTCGCCCGTTTCTACTTTGACTACGAAAAAGGTTGGAACTAGAAAATTTAATATTGCACTTGCTTTGATCTATAGTAGTATAAATTGTACAATTTTGCCAGATAAATGCCAATCACATGATATGGAATTTAAATCACGAGTATTCACGAGAGGTAACCTGACCTTGAATTGATGTGAAAAATATATATAATTATTAGTTGGCGTGCGCCAGAATATTTGTGCTTGAACTTGAGAAAGAAAGAATTTTGTGTAATTACATTTAAATTGGATAATATGCTACTTGACATTGCTGTCAAATGTTACTACTTCACCTTTGACCACTTTTGTATAATTTTTAAACCTCTCTGAAACCCTATATTGATCAAGCTAAAGACTGAACTGGTTTCAAGAGACATAAATATTTATAGTTTATGCTATTAAATAAAATTTGGTGATCGTTTAACAGAAAAGTGAACCAAAAGGGAGCTCAATTCTAGTTCTTCCGAGTAACCGTTTTGAAGGGGAACACTGCGATAGCCCTCTCGAAGACATGTGACCGGATATGAGACTTGACCGATAAAATTTGGGTCGCCAAATACGTCCTCATCTTGCACAATAAATCTAATCATTGCCAATTCTGGAAAGTGTACTTCAAACTCAAAGCATTCGTTCCAATAAGGATTCAAACCGTTGTCGCTAATTGTTTTGGTTTTTCTGCTTTCTGAAGTGTTGGCAATCAGTTCCACCTCCACAAACGGACTAACAATACCTCGACCAGATTTTGATAGATGCCTTGCTCCCAAAACTGTTAATGAGATGATGATTGGCTCCGAGGTAGCACCGAATGCATATTCTTCCTCACTAGGTTTGAACATAAAGTCTGGTCGGAGAATGAATCCGCATCCTCCATTTTGTCGAAACTTGCCCTGATTGAGCTGCATGGGTTTATCCGGTGTTTGATAATTGAGAGCTACCATTTGACAGCCCGCGTTCCAAAGTGGAACAGGGTTGTAATTTGATGAGTCGAGTCGTTGACCCTTTGGATATACTCTGCTTAGCTGCACCTGATGGTGATGAAGAAAAAAAGGTCTGTCTTGCCCGCACATTTGTTTCTCTGCAGCCGTTTCCGGAAAAGAGTACATTTCGTTAAAAACTTTCCCCTTGCTTCTCACTCTCTCCATGTTAAACTTGTTCACACTGCAACAGTACACAATGAGACTGGAGAGTTCCTTTGCAATTCCATTCATTCTCTCTATCCTTTTGTTCTTGTTTTCCCGGTCGCTTGCACTCTGAGCAGTTTCTCTAATTGCTTCGCACCATTCCTTTGCTTCCGTCTCGGATTTCAAACCGAGAATTATGCAAGGAGCAGATCCTCCAGCAGCAGCAGCAGCTCCCGCACCGCTTCCATCTGTGAAAATTTTTATCACGCACGGCATGGAATCTCCCACAGAGCTACGACTTAGTTCCACGTAAGCACCAAGCGTCATTTCCACAGAGCCCTTTTGTAGAGAGCCCAGTGGAGTGGACTCTTCGTCCTCGTCCACCAACTCATCAGGTTCCAGTTCCTGTACGTAGTTTGCTGGAAACCATCCCTGGACAAGAACTCCAGGATTGCCAAATGTTTCACTTGGTGTGAGTATTGTTCCCCGCCACCAGCCCTCATCTTCTTTTATCACGTTTGAAATAATATCACCTTTCATAAAACTTAGCTCATCAGTACGTCTGGCCATGTACTCATAAATAGCCCTTACACGAAGATTGTTCCCGTCTGCGCATAGCATGTTTGTATCCAAATAGTCTGCGTGAGTGTACACGTCTTCTTCGGCCGCATTGACACCAAAGTTGGAACTCAAGGACTGGACAAAGTCTTCATTGATTGGTTGTGTAAGACGAGCCTTTTTGTAAAATGGATACTTTTCATAGTGACCGATAAGGTCAGTCACACTTTCGAATTTGTTGGCGCCAATCATGAATAGTCGACCTTCTTCCTTGATTACACAGTGCTTGATGGTCTTTTGAAATCTAAATGAAATTGCAAACCGAGCATCCTGGTGGGAAATTGCTCGGACCAAATATGCTCCGTCAATTGGAGCTTTACGTAGCAGCTCTTCTGCACCATTCCTGTCTAGATTTGCATGGAACCAAGGCTTTCCCTCATGACTCATTGGCTGAGGAACCGGTTCGCCTAGTTTTACGTGAAACTCCAATCCTTTTATGGGATTGGATCTGTAGTGTGTAATGAGACTGTACAAGCTGTCAAAGGTGAGGGAATCTACCAAATAGTACTTGACTTGACCCCACTCATATTTGGAATGAATGTGGGCGTGGTGGGTTCTCCCGGATCTCCAAAATGAAATGGTAAAATCCCCTACGAAATTGTCACTTTCTCTGACCAAAAAGCAGCCTTCACCTAAATGAGGGGCGTACTGCTGAATCAACTCGTTTGCCGCGGTTCTTCCTCCCTTGAGTCTCCCGTGAAACCATTTCTCTGAAAAGTGGAGCTCTTCCTCATTGGTTTTCTTTTTGGCAGCTGCTGGATCATTACTCTGTGCATCATCATCATCCGCCACAACTGAGGCGTCATCTGCAATGTCATCATCCGACGTCATTTCGGTGTACAGTAGATGCGTTCCGGTGAGTACAAAAAAGTGTGGAATCCATTCCAATCCCGTGTCGTCCTTCAGGTACATTACCCCATTTTTGATAGTGTTGCTCAAATCCATTTCTTTAGACACTTCGTCAGGAAGCTTGGCAGGAACTTCTTCAATGGTCCCATTCTGTAGCAAGCACCTTGTGTAGGCCTCCACAGAAGACTCTGAACTGAACTGATCCCCTGTCAAATATCTACATATATCAAACAATTTCAGATATGCTTTTTTATACAACCAATTCAATACAATAATTGTCATTGGAGTCAAGTTGGTAATATATTATTACGTGTTATGCGAAGATGCTATCCAGTAATGAGACAATGGACGTGTCATATCTTGACTAACGTATGAATTTCTAGAGTCCCAAATTTCGTTCTGCTTTGAGTATAAGTAGTCCAAAAACTGAAAAGGTACATTTAATTAAATGCATCAGCAATAATATCAGACTATATCATTCGAATTGCTAAATAACTTTACTAATTCAGATTGTCCGTTTACCTCGGGTACAGTGAGTTCCGGTTGCTGAACATCTCTGAGTGGATCATGCAAAAACTCTCTAATCACAGAACAAACATCCACCACCTCCTCCCTCTGCTCAGTCTTGAGAAAATTCTCAAACTCTTTTGTACTCAACAAGTTCCTATTAGTGGAATACTTTTCAGCAAAATACTCATCAAATAGACTTCTATCATGCACCAACTGATCGTGGAACAGGGCAGAAAAGTCATCAAACCCAATTTCACCCGACCTTCTCGTATCCACACTCTGAAAAACATCCCTCAGTTTGCTCGTTGACATTTTGCAGTTGACCCGAGGCAAAAATGATTTCAACTCTTTGAGAGTGATATTCCCTCGGTTATTTTGCATTGCGTAAAATTCCTTTCTTAGCCACATGTTCAACTGGAGTGGATAGGCGATGTTTGCCGTGTCGATGAGATAGTTGATTCCTCGAATCCACATGTCACTTTCCTTCTCAGACAGTGCAGCCACTGATAACGTTCTCAGTCGGAATTCACATCCGTAAAAGATTACTAGACATTTCCCAGCATCATGCCTTTTGTGATCATCGGGCCACCGGTCAAAGTCCTTACTGGACTTGCCTGGTCTGACCAATTTGATTTCCCGAATGTCAACTGCACCCTCACACGTGGAGCGAGAAGGCAAAGAACCACTACCTCCACCACCGCCAACGCCTCCGCTTCCATGATGATGGGCGGATCCACCAACTGTACTAGCCCCGTGATGACCACTGCCCACTCCGCCACCAGCATTCACACTACTACGAGTATCGCCTCCTCCTCCAGCACGGTGCCATATTATCTGTCTAGTTTCTCGGCGTATTGATAATGTTCTTTTCTCGGGTCGCTTTCTCTGGAAAAATTTTGTGACCACTGTGCCACGCTCCAATTGATTTATCACTTGCTCTAGTTCCGGTATGAAATTCATCTTGGTCTGTCAAATGCTTTTGTCGCACTCCACTTTTCATGTCACATTCTCCAAAAAAACTCTAGCACTAACAAAAACTACCACATTCTGTCAGCACACTTGTCAAATTCTTTTACATTTTCTCATGCTATTCTATAAGCTTCTCTGAAGAAAATAAGTGCCTACAGCCAAAAAAGATCAACAGTCAAGCCAGCAACAGGATGTACCGTCTTACAGACTTTTCTTTGACTATACTAGTAGTTTGGTGATGTAGTGACGATGACCATTGCCTCGTAAATTTAAATGCGAATATTTTTTTTCATTTTAAAACTTTCTTGTCCACTTTTTATGACTCGACTTGATCATCCCAACAACCCATCAACAGTCAAAGATATTTAATCTAGATTTTATAATGAGAACCGAATCAACTCTTTCTCTCCATCATCATCATTCTCAGCAGCAGCACAGAAAGTCATCCACTTGTGCTCTCCTTGGCTCAGCAGTCAAGTAAATTGAATGTGTGGCTGTTTGTGCATTTTTTTCACAGTGACTCGGTAAATGTTGCCGAGTAGACTGTGTGGTGGTGGAGAGAAGTCAAAAACGGATATAAAACGCATACCATACATTCATGCATATTCCGATTCATACATTTTTTATATTTATTAGTTACATCTTAACACATAATAATACACACATACGTTTCGCAGATGTGAGCATTATAATGATGTTATCCCATCCTTTTGTTCTACTTCTACTGCTGATGGACGGACGATGAAAAAATATATACACGTACAGAAAGCTAAAATATTATAGAAAATCGAGTTTTTTGGAGTGGCGTGTGAAGACAGGAGATGGAGAAGAGCACTCTGCTAAGAGCAGCAGCTGCTTCTCATAAGAGCAAGTCAAGTCAAGTGGTGGATATATATATAGGCAATAGGTACTAATAGGCAGTCACTTTTGCTGTGATATAGTCTTGCTTAACATGCTCTACAATGTATATCTTCTTAATATAATAATAATGCTTTTGCGTTTGCGTCTGTTCCTTCATCTCCACAAAGATCCGTGTCTTTTTTAGGCACTAACAAGCACAATGCATTAAATATACCTATTCTAATAATATAACAATAGGTGTAATACCTTATTCTGGGTTTTTATGATAATATGATATTGCTTATTAACAAGAGTGCTAGCACTAGGAATGGCGTGGGCCTTCAATTTCCATCACATCATCATCTATTCACTCGTAATAGCATTTATTTTATCCACGAATCCACCCCTCTACGCAAGGCAACGCATTGTCAATATTGTCATTGCCAATAGCTTCAAGTTTTCAATGCAATGGCACTTTTTCCATGTTCTAGATGATCTGGTGTTTCACAAGAGGATACAATAATATTACAATAGGGGTGATGATATGATGAGGTCCCGGATATGCATACGTCACTATATATTGTTATGCCATTCAAATGGATATTCACGAATAAATTATGAATTTCTACGATAAGCATAGGCGTAACACCAATAGGGGGACAAGGGAATGATTTTATCCCTCCTGGGAAAATTGTGTCCCAAACTCAATTTTATATGAAATTAAATGAGATAGTTTTTTGAAATTCAAATTCACAATGCAATCAGAGTATTTTCATTTTTCTTGAATACAAGCAAAAACCGTCTTTCCATGAAAGCTAATTAATTGATTGTTCTTCTTATACTTTAGATCTCTTTATAAAAAAAGAATCCAAAACAGTTTACCCGCCAGCATACCCAAAAATTTCCTCGCGAAATCTAAATACTGCTGATAAAACTTTGAAGAATTCACGCCTTAATATAATAATTGAAATATATTGATAGTCAATGATTAATGTCCCCCTAGAAAAACTGTTTTACTACGCCTATGACGATAAGCGAAGCGCCATTGTGAAAATCGACCGCTCCCAAAATATAAACGAGTATTTAAAGACTAATGTATATCTATATCTATTATTGGTTATTGACATCCGATCCGTAGAATTAGAATGCATCTCAGCACTACAACACAATGATTGTATACTCGTTTATATGACTTGATACTTGAAAAAAAATAATACCTGATGATGACGTCTTTGAATTCCCAGATTTCACACCGTGTGTGTAGTAAGATGCATTTTAATGCTACATCAGTGAGTTTATACATCAAGTAAGGCATATTACGTGGGTATATATTTGTCCGTTTCTCGGAATTACAATTTGTACGCATATTGTATACTAATACCACAATATACTTGTAAAAATAATTTAGTAATATCATTATGAAATAGGGTTTGCAGGTTACTTTTTGTATTATTAATTAAAACTAAGACGAGTAGAATAAAATCATTACCAGTCTAAAGAAAAATGATAAACAACAAAAAAAAATATTCGTGCAGGTAGAAATAGCGAACACTCTGTTAACAGACATTATTACATCGTTGTATTTAATGTGCATGGAATGAACACTTAATATTAAAGCCAATAAAAATAAAATGTGATTTGAGTTTAAATACAAGATATTTAAGAGTAAGTATTTGAGATTTAACCTATTTAAGGTGGTTTTCAAAATCTGTCAATTTGACAAACTGTGCACTCTTCTCCCACAATTTCTTTGCAACATCAGCGTCCTCCGATAAAGTGGATGATTTTGATGGCTGAAAATCGTGGACAAAAATGAGCACTATAACTTGTAACTTTCGTCAATATTCGTTAAAACTCAAAATGTGTATGCGTTACCTTGCAGTCAGTCCAGTACAATCCGCTTTGACCTTCCACCTCATCGGCAACGCACAAATGAATAGTAGGTTGAGCACCTTCTTCTGGGGTCTAGTTATTGGGTAACAAAATATAATTGACGATATGTATTTAAATTCGATCAAGGCATGCAATAACTTCATTAGTAATAACTTTTTTCATTATTAATAACAATTAACCTTGAAAAAGAATTGTGAGACCATAACAATGTATTTGAACGTCTTTCTGGCATGTCGGAAAATGGCCGTCTTTACACCACCGGGATTTACAGCATTGGCGACGATTCCAGACAATCCAGCAGCCTTGAGGCGACGGGCAAGTTCCTTGGCGAACAAAATATTGCAAAGCTTAGTCCGGGCATACAACAATTTAGGCTCCCAGTACTTTTCAGAGTTTAAGTTTTCCAAATCAAGCTCTTTGGTCCACGTATGGGCAACAGATGAAACGTTAACAATACGACCGCTGCCATTTTTCTTCATCAAACCTAGGATTAAGATGACAGAAGATTAACAGGATGCACATGACAATCTTATAATATACAATGTGCAATATGCGTACCAAGAAGAATGTTGGTAAGGAGAAATGGTCCAAAATGGTTTGTAGCGAAATGAATTTCCAAGCCATCGTCAGTCATGCTTTTTCGCATTCCAGCGACACCAGCGTTGTTGACAAGAATGTCCAAGCGAGATTCCGTCTTTAAGACATCACCACAAAATTCACGTACGGAAACCAATGAACTGACATCTAATTTCTTGGCAATCACTTCCTTGTTATTTGTTGCTCTTCTGATACGATCTGTTGGAAAAGTGTTCATTAAATGTGGCACTAAATAATAACAAATCCTACAGACAATTTTAATCAAACTGGTTACTTACCTGCAGCCTTTTCTGCATTTTCAAGATTTCTGCACGCCAAATATACTTTGGCCCCCCGTTTAGCTAAATCTTTGGCAGTCTCGTATCCGATACCTGCAGATGAATAATAAACAAAATTTTCACAACTAAAATACAGAGTTTAATGAGATTATGATGAATGATTGTACAACACATACCTTGATTAGCACCAGTAATTACTGCAACTTGTCCATCAATTCGTCTCGTACTTGTACACTTTCCTGCAGTTGCCTTAAAGTAAAGCTTTACACCAGCAATTAACCCTACAACGCCTCCGACGATGTACAATACTCCAATTAGGACCCCCATATTTTCCCAAGATTGTTGCTTTACAGCCAACTTGACTAGTTTCTGAAACAAAAACCACGTACCAGATGAAAATCTAGTTCCTTGTTTGCAATGGATTCACGGTGACGGTGAGACGGTGCAATTTCTGCCTAAGTAGCAACTCAGCAACAACTTGCTCTTATAATTGGTCATGACCGTGGGAATTCTACTTATCCAACGTGTTCAAAAAAAGTGTATACTACTTTCAACAAATAGTGAAATGTCCAGAGTCCATAAGTTGTTGTAGTAGTACAGAACAGATTACAGACTATAAAATCCATCGTAATCCTCATTTTACCTTAACCGCGTAAAGATGCGGAAAAATGCTTACTTAAATGATTAAAATGAATTTCCCAAATCTTAAAATGCAACTCAGCTATGTTACTTATATGATGTCTTATGTTAGTTGTGCTATCGATTGTAGGTTGCTCTAAGCATACCACATTCATTCCACTTTCGTCATCATTCAACCTAAATTGCGCAATGAAAGTAGTTATTACTAAAGTAGCGCATCCATCATTCACCAATTCCATCACCAGCTAATCATGACGAACCATCACATCATTTGGAATTTTAAGTTTTTTCCTTTAGCATTTTATGGAACTGAAAAAATGTATACGCATCATAAAGCCTTTTAAACGCTATAATAGTGGAGCCTGGTGTGCGTGTGGCGGTAACGGTAACACGCTCATCAACGAGTTGCACCGGTACCGGTATATACTGGCAATTTTGTTATGACAAGCTATATATATCAATCACTTCTTTACTTACTAGAATTCTTTTGTCAAATAGTCAATCAGCCCTAATAACCCACTAACTTGACCAATAATACTAATATGAAATATCGGTAGTCGGTAAAAAAATCAGCTGGGATTCTTTTCACGATTCCACACTTGGACTTGACAGAGTTACTACTACGTTAAACATGGCATTTGGAAAAACACTGCTTAAAGCATTCTTTCTTACCTTGACGAAAGTCCGAACTAATGTTCAAAGAAAATTAAATTTTCTCCCCAACTGTCAATTATTCCCGAGGAAGGGATAGATTGATAACCTGTGTGACACAGACACAACACACAACACAACACAGTACTGTCTCTGCTGCATGCAATCTCATGATAAAATATTACTGTACTTTTGCGTATGTACTTATACTGCAAGCCCATACCAGCTCATCAACTCAAGTTCAGCATTCAGCACTGCCTGCCCAGGTAGTCCGTCCTGCAAGCTACAAGCTAACTTATTGGCCTTTGTACTGTAACTGCGTTAACGCATTTTAATATTGCAGCCTTGCAGCAGCGTCTCATTCAACGTACATATGCGAATGATTCACGTTTTAGGTGCAAGCACCTATTCAAAAGACGAGTTTTAAAATTTAATTTACCTTTAGCAAAAACAAGAAAGAAAATACGCGAATGAAAACAGTTCGCCGTGACGTGGTTTACATGGTTTATATTGCATGTTAAACTATTTTATACTACAGGCAATGTACTTTGCTGTAATTTTGCTAAAAGTTCTGTCAAGAACCGGTATCATCATCATATCATTCATAATAATCTCTGAAAATCATGTTTTGATTGATCACTTACAAAACCAAGTAATGTAATGGTGTACTCAGCGCTGGGTTAAAGTTACAGAATAACCTAATGAAAATTACCTAGGACCTTTTCATGTGCTATGCTGCGCGGTGTGGTGTGGCACAGGCATAATCTAAAAATCCGCCGGAACCAAAAAGAAACGTACTCTCGTTCCAGTACAAATAAATTATGAGCCGCCAATGTGGCATTATTATGGTTAGTTGAATGAAACTTGAAATGAACTACTGTGTCATTAATGAGGGGCGTAAAATGTGCTGTAAAATTGTATTTTTTAAATAATGCAATGCAATGCACTTTTATGTTTTAAGGTTTAAGGGTTAATTCAATATTAATTATTAGATGGAAATTTGCCTTCAGGCACATTCATTGCTGCTACTTTCAGAATTTACAGTTTTTTATCAATCACCTGTCGAAACTACTTAGTAATTGAGTTAATTACAACTACAGAGATATTTACAAGTTGGTAGTCAGAAAATGGACTGTGCGGATACATTGACTGAAAGAATCGCTAAAATTCTGTCAACGGTGGAGCGGTAAAAAATAACAAAGCTAAACCTAGAGATTAGAGATTGCCACGATAAAGTCTGACAAACTATGTTTATAATATCAAAGTTTTACTTTTTTAAATAATTTTTGTTAAGCTACAATGTTGAGAATCTTACAATGCTGGAAGAGTACGTGGAGTATCAGGCCTCGCATCGTGTCTACAATGTGGAAGCCAATCTTGCAGTGTTAAAGTTGTACCAGTTCTTTCCACATGTGTATAAACCTGCTGTAGCTCATTTGATTTTAGCAAAGTCACTAACAGGCCTTCCTTGCAACGATTTTAATCTCTGTCTGTGTCTTTTGGGATCCTTGCAAGTCAGTTCATTTACTGATACATTCATCATTACTATTCGATAAATGAATGATATAATGGTTGCATCTATTAGTATTAAATACAATAAATGATAATTTTGGAAACGTTAGTTTGATGACATTACAATCCAGTATCTAACAAAGTGCTCCTCGCTTTTGGAGACATGTCAATTTCGACAATTTTGGAAGCTTGCGAGAAAGAAGGACGATGTCTTTCAAAAAGCTTTGGGATTTAAGGATGACATACGGAAATATATTTCAGGGATTGTTGATATTACGTACCAGAGGATCGAAAGAAACTTTTTACGTCAGATAATGGGTGTTATTCAAGGCAAGAAACATTCAACTAATAATTACGGACAAAGTACGATACAAATGCAGCCAATTTAATTACATATTTTTTCTGTATTCCTAGAAAATGAGCTTGCAGAGCTAATAAAATTGAATTCTTGGATCAGCGAAGGAACTAACCATGTGAGAGTTTCCAACTTGGAAATAATTGGAAGAAATACTAATATTGAGGAAAAAATTAATTTAAAGTCACTTTTTCCAGTAAGTGTAACTGTCATTTTTCAGAATTACCAAGTTAATTGCAAATATTTATTAAAAAGGCAAAATAATCTTGCTTGTTCATTATCGTTCGCAGGTTATGTTTTCTGAGAATAAAGTTAAATTAGCTGATAAAAATTCATTCAATTCGTCAATTCCTTCAGGATCTGTTAATTTATCAGAGTCCAGTTCTGACAAGGCGTCTTTGTTTGATCCTAACATTGACCCTAATGATTATGAAACTATGATCAAAGCGGATTCATGGAGAAAGCCTTCCAAAGAAACTGAGTGTCACTGGTTGTATGCTAGGTGCAAACAGCCGTGTCCTAAATCTACAGAAGATGGTGGGAAATGGCTAATTTTTGAAAAGCTGGATAAAATTGATGACACCTGGGATGTCATAAGACGAGCTGTTGAACGTGGATCTTTGGGTCAAGCTGCAAAAGTTTCAACAATCAAAGATAAAGGTATATTACCAGTCATCGACAAAATTGTAAAAAGGAATTAAAATTGTTTTACGTGCTGCTCATGCTGACTTTTTAGAAATTCGAAGTCCATACCAAAATGAAGCAGTGATTTGTGTTTATACATACGATAGCACTGATGACTTTGACGTCATGAGAGTGAGAAATGAATTGCGAAATATGGGATTTCGACGAAAGCTGGGATACAAAACCGACAAAACTACTTTAGAAGGCAAATATAGGTGGAACACAGGAACTAGAGTTACTAAATTTTACTTGTAATATGTAATTGAAAATGATTCATATTAAGTTTGTACATAAACCTCGATGAAAACATTATTACTTTGCGCTTAGCACAATTTCATATCAACTTGTATGTGAACATTTTACTTTATAGCATTGCATTTCATGGTTTGCAAATTTGTTTAGATACTTATTTTCACAAATGCTGTTGTACGTTTTATTTTAAGCTCTTAAATTCTTTGTTCTCAAAATCACAAAAGTGCATGCATGCACAATATTGCTCATCTACAAGTCACGAGGAATCCCAATCAAAGCGAAACGTACACTACAATGCAATGACAACGGCAAGATCAAGATCATGTGTATGTAGTATGTATAACCGCAACCGCACAGGTGATGATGATGGTGTATTCTGTTCTATTTCTATTCTTGATGCATGTGGTTTTTGTAATCAGTGTTGTTGTAAATACATACTCTCTTCAATATTTGACATTGACAGCAATAGTCTAAACCTCACCAACAAACAGTTATTGTAATAAAATAGTTTTAACGAGGGGCGAACAGGAGATATTTTATGATTCATCTGCTGAATTCCTAGAAGAAGACACAAACTTTTTATCTTGTATGATGGAGTCGTTCTTCAGTGTATAGAAGAGAAGATATGCCCTTCTAGCCCTTACATTTCCTGTTATATTTTTCTCCATAAAATAGTATTTTGTTCAGTATGGAGTATTTTCGTAAAACAATTTCAGTATTTTTCGAGTATGACACACCAAAAATTGTGCATATAAAAAGTAAGCGAATCGGAATTACAAATCGTCTTTTACAGATTATAATTGTTTCCTATATAATCGGATTTGCCATTGTATGGCAAAAGGGCTACCAGCTCACTTGTCCAGTATCCTCTGCAGTAACAACTAAAGTAAAAGGGGTAGTACTTACAAATGTACCAAAGGAGCTACTGGATGTTCCACCGGAATATAAACCTTTGTACAATCGAATATGGGATCCAACGGATTACGTAATTCCAACAAGTGGTGGAGAATACGGGGGATTTTTTATAACGACCAATGTTATAATTACGCCCAACCAAACTAGGGGCGTTTGCGCAGAGGTGAATGTAGTCATACTTTTATATATTATTATTTGATAAAATGTAAGAAAGCCCGATGATCATTTTGTGATTTTATAACTAAAAGAGTGTTACAGTTGTGGATGCCCACTGCAAAACAAATTCTGACTGTCCCAAAGGAGAATCTTCAACCATAGGAAATGGCGTTTTCACTGGCAAATGTGAAAATTTAACAATGACAAACCAGTCAACGTGTGAAATATCAGCTTGGTGTCCGGTCGAACACGATGAAGCCCCATTGTGCGTATTTCTTAAAAAATTTATACATATGCTTTCTTGGCAAATGAATTTAAATTGTAAAATCAATTTCATTTAAATCATTGATAGACACGGAAAAGCCCTTTTGGAAGGTGCTAGAAACTTTACTGTGTTGATTAAGAATGTGATTGAATTCCCAAAATTCGGGTCACAGTACAAACGTCGAAACATTTTAGAAAATTCAAACTCGACTTATTTGCAAACTTGCATTTACAATGCGGAAACAGATCCTTTCTGTCCTGTTTTTAAAATTGAAAACATTGTAAAAGAAGCAGGAGAAAATTTTTCAGAGGTTGCCGTAAAAGGGGGCGTTTTTGAGGTTGAGATCACTTGGAACTGTAATTTGGATTGGAATTTCATGGAGTACTGCAAACCAAAATATTCTTTTGAACGAATGGATAGTACAAATGCACTCATAAGTCCTGGATGGAATTTCAGGTATTGGGCGTACCAAATTGTACCAAGTGCACCCCAAGACTTTGACTATAATTTATAGTCTATAAGACTATATTCTCTTTTCTTTATTTCAGAACTGCAGAGTACCACGAAGAAAATCGGAGGACGCTGTTTAAAAATTTTGGAATAAAATTTTTAGTCAAAGTATCTGGTCAAGCTGGAAAATTTAATATGGTGCCACTATTAATAAATTTAGGTTCTGGCTTGGCTATTTTGGGCCTGGTAAGCGTTTGGTGCCATTTATTTTTTACCCATATTATTTAGTCTTTAGTACGTTTACCTATCTTTGAAACGTCTTTCAAACTCTATTTTCAGGCCACTTTTTTCTGTGATTTGCTCGTTCTTCACTGTATGAAAAATCGTCGCTACTACAAAGAAAAGAAATATCTAGTCATTCGTGCTCCAGATGCATTTGATGTTCTACCAGAGGATCGACAGCGACGAATCGGTCAACAAACCAGGGACGACAGCATTGTCAGCAATAGTGACAGTGGTGCATGGCAAGGTTCGACTACCAATATCATTGTTGACAATGATGAAGGTAGCAATGCATGATTTAGTAAAATAAAGTAAATTGCACCATACAGTCATAAGTTTGTATTTTTATTATAGTATTATTATTGCACTTTTGAACTAATGCACCTTTATTACGAATCGTAGCTGCTGGATTGTTGTTACAGATTTAGGTAATAATTATTGATGAACCCTTCTGTGATATAAATTCAAATTATATATATTAAATCCTGTTATAACTAATTATACTTTAAAATTTATTAATGCGTCAACTATATTTTGTAATTTAATAAAATTACATGTACATGAATGTTGGGATCTATAGGCTTCTCTAATAAAATTTACATTGTTTTTCACATGTTTCGTATCCGAGTATATGTTAGATATTAAAAACTATTAAAATATTTGTATTAGTACTTTCAGTTGCACCACTGGAAAATGAGTTTTGTATGTTATCCTTCTTGGCAATATACATTGCAATACGCACCAGGTCCTTTTGTCGTCCACAGTCATATCTTTGGTGTATCAGATGGATACTATCAATCATGCTGATGACCAAAACGGCAAGATGAAAGATTATTCCATAAATGTTCATAAAATAGCGCAGTGTAAGGTGTAAACCATAATAACCAGAGACGGAGCATAATAATAATAATATTAAAAGTGAAGTGGGCAATAAAAATAAACACTTCCTTACTTTTATGGAAGGATGGATGGAAGGAACAATAGAAGGGCTACCGGTTTTTTGTTTAATGCAATCATAAAAAGTTACTAGCACAAAATCGTATTAGCGGTTTGTAGTAGGTGGGTACAGTGTGTGTGTCTGTACTCTGTACATTGTAGTAGTGCGATTGCTCATGCGGATAAAAAATATACATTGCGACATATTATTAGGGTAAAATGGAGATAAAAACTTGATGATTTTAATGTTTTAACATTTAAAATGCTAAAATATGCACATGTTACTGTATTAACGCGATTTTATATTCTTTTGCACTAATAAAAAACTAGCCAGTTGTTGTTGTTGTAAATAAAAATTAATACTTTTTACGTCCATTGTTCGTCGCCAGTACGCATACCATCATCATACTTTACTGTGTGAGTAACACTCTTTTCTTTGCAAAAGTGAGTAGGAGGAGGAACGGTGTTATTCCCCCCAACAGCTTCAAGTCAAGTTGGGATATTTTTAATCCGTTGATAAGTCGTGTGACGATGGTAAAAGGCAATAGCTGCAATGATAACAAAGAATAGAATTGCACCCAAATACAAACTGACAAGGTACGGCGGTCTTCCTGACGAGGACCCCGCATCTTTTGCAAGATCAGAGTAAGGACAATTGGCTTCGTCCGAGGCAAAGTCTTCTTCAAAGCCGCAGTTGATATGTTCATCACAACTGAGTACGTGCGAAATGCATTTGTCGCCACATTTCATTTGGTCCCGGAAAGTTTTGATTAGACATTCTACGGAAAAAAACAACAGATTGTACGCATCAAATATTTAGAAAGAGGAATGATCAATTGCATGCTAGCTTTAAGTAAGTGCTTTATTGATTAAAAGAAGGAATAACGCAATTGTGTATCGATCTTTAAGACAAACGGGAAAAATGCTGATCGATTTATGTATGTAGGTGTATACGTACATGCTAATATCAAATATGGTAAAACGAGTGAATGGGCATTTTACCTGAATAAGCAGTGAACACGATTTCCACCACATGTCGGGAATTTCGTCCTCCGTCTAAGGAAGCGTCTGATTCTTGCCCTTTATCTGACTCGTACGTTATGTCCATTTTGCCTGAAGGACTGTGGAACACACGTGGTCCAATGAGATTCTCTGGAATGAATGACTTGTTCTCCTTTTTCAACTCTCCGCAAATATTTGGCGTGGAGAGTCCACTGTCTACATCTAGAAACTAAAAAAAAACCAGAAATTACGACAAAAAATCGAAAGCAAAACATCCGTACGCCAAAGTGTCAAGTACCTTTATGTAGTCCTTGCACACCAAACTTCCCCCACTTGTTGTTTCTGACCTCAGATTCAAAATCTGAAGTACAGCCATGAGACCATGTCCCCGAGGTGCCCGAACCGAAAACTTTCCTGACAACCTTCCCAAGCTGATATCTGTCCAAGGCACGTTATTAACCAAAAGAACGACCAATGACGGTTTCTCAGGGGGCTCAGCAACTTGAAGTTCAATTTTAGGTCCGACTGCACCCCATGTCATGAGGTCCATTGCTAAAACAGATCAGAACACAAAATCTTAAATTCTAGTAGCTCTTTCAATTTTTCTCATTCAATCCATGTTTTAGTCACCTTTACTAGTAGCTTCCTGTGCAAGTACAGATGGAATCGTATGCTGTTCCAGTGCCAAAACAACAATGAACAAGCACACGCTGCAACAAGCGTGCTTTACTTTTCCGGAAATGCAAGCCATATTTTTTATCTTTGCTCCTTCCACACAAAAATCAAGATAACATATCGTGTTGGCACTGCCACTTTAACAAAATCTAATTTACG
>JAHZMT010003167.1:0-30401 GCA_027743785.1 Sinhomidia bicolor
GTGAAAATGTTTGAGACGCAACTGATAGGGGCTCGTTTTGTGACAACATTTATATAAATATTATTATTATAACACACGGTGATAAATCAAAAACCGTGGAAGGACTGACGGACAGAAAACAATTAAACGATACATTTCAAAATATCAATCAATTTGAATTTTATAATCCTGCATACTCTAATTACTGAAATTTTATTAGTAGCAAACATGCCTTGAATGTAGAGATCAATATCAATCTTATCTACTACTATTCAACATTTTAAATTTTACTGCACATACTTTTGTTCCAAATTATGATTTAAATTATTAAGAATGATATTGAAAATCTCATACAGCATCTCAAAATGAAAAAAGGATTTCACTTTTTCATTGTTTAATTTTGGCAGATGAAAATAAATTACTGATACCACCAAAATCACTAACTGTCCATGGCTACGCAGGAGAAAATCTGCTGATACCATGTCGAACAAGTTGGAACGAAGTAGAAATAGAGATTTTAAATGACAAAGGAGATCCAGTAAGAGAAACCTACGACTTATTCAAACGAATAATTTTTGAATATGATTCACTATTTGGTCAACTATCACATGGCACTTATTTATGTCGCACTGCAATGAAAAAATTTTGAGATCGTTTACAAAATTGATATTACTCACTCCCCCATTTTAGATACCTAAACAAGAATCGAACTACTTAGTTGACCAGGGCTTTACAATTCGTCACGATAATGTCACATTGGTACCTGAATTGTACACCTGTAGAGCCAAATATCAAGGCAAAACGGAAGAAGAGCATTTCCTTCTGATTGTAGTTGGTATATAACGACTTTCTCATTAATATCTTTTAAAAAATAGTTTCGTGAATTGCAACCGCAACATTTGTTTTACAAATGTGAATAGCTTTCAATTGTTCGATGTTGGTTTTGTTGTTGATGGAAGTATATTGTGGCCCTTTTCCCTCTTTATGATATGTATACGCTATATATACTAAAAAGCACCTTGGCATGTATATACTCTGATTGATTTCAACGGAAACTGAACGATACTTATTTTGCGTGTTAATGCTACTTATTATTCTAACCTACTTACTTAACCTTACCTAATTACAGTACGTTTCTGACATATGTATGTATACGTTGTTTGTGTAAAGTTACTTTATATTGAATGCTATCTGTAGACTGTGGATGTAGTAAACATCTATGTGCCCAATCTCTCGTTACTGTATATCATACTTTCACTCAGATTTATAAGTTGTGCTAAGCCTTCATTTTGTAAAATCTTTTGCACAGCACGGCCACCACAAGGAGCGATTTTAACACCGCCGGTAATTTGGGTGAGTGACAAGGGTTCAATAGAAGTCGGCAAAGATTTCACAGTGCGCTGCGATACTGAACAATCTCAATTTGTGTATTTTACCCTTAATCTGACCGGTCCCGCCCTATTGAAACAAGTAAGTTTTTGTTAAATGATGAAACTCTGATTTAGAAATAACAAAGATTGTGGACAGGAATGGAATTTTTCAGATTTTTGAATTATAAAATTGACTAGTTGCTTTATTAATGTTAAGAATCAAAGTAGAATAATGGAAAAGAAAGGAAATGGTCCTGGCATACAAGATAGAAAGACTTGGTACAAAGAGATACGGGTAAAAAGTGCGACAAAGGATGATGCTGGAAATTACACATGTACAGTTTCACCGGTGAATTCAAAACCGAGATCCGTATCGAGGATAGTAAAAGTATTTGGTATGTACAATTGGACATTTGTCTCATGCAAAGTCTTTGTTTTTTCTAAATAAATAAAAGCATTGTCACTAATTACGATATTTCCTCTTCAGAATCAGACGACAGATATTTAGAGGTATTTACCGTATCTGAAAATATTACGGTGAAAGCAGGTGAAACTGCTAGGTGGGTTGTCAACATTAGCAGTTTTCCGTCGAACCGAGACATTACATGGAGCAATCCAAGGAAAGAAGAAATAACTTCGGGTAGCGTAAAGTACAGAAAGAACAACACAAACAAGGATGGAGAATATTTGTTGGAAGTTGTCGATGTCAAGTTAGACGATATGGGCTTTTATCCCTTTGCCGTACGAATTCCAGGAACTAATACTAATAAAACATTAGACTTATTTTTAACAGTTAAAGGTAACGGGTACACACAAGTTATAAATAGCATTTAAATGACAATTTGTACAACAAGTTGTAATGGGTATCTACAAGGGAAATTCTAATATTTCGATATTACGATTTCTTGTATAGCCCCTCCCATAATAGAAATTGAACCCAAAGGACATGTAGTAAACTGTAATCCTAAAAGTAACTGTACACTTGAATGCATTGCGAAAGCAAATCCACCGGCACACATTAGTTGGACTTTCCGGGCTTGCAGTTCATCAAAAAGTTGCGAATCACCTATGGAGGTATTTTCTCCGTTTGTTTCAAATACATGCGCATGCTTTTAAAAAGTATGCTTAAGCTTATATTAAAAAATTGAAAATTTACCCTGAAATTTACAATAAAGGTGACAGAAACCAGACGAAAGGAGAATGGTTTTGCTATAACGTCTGTAATTGAGTTTACTCCCAAGCACCATGGGATTTATGAATGTGTCGCGACAAACAACTTGAGCAGATCTTCGGCTACGAAACGAGTTCGTGTTGTAGGTAAATGCGCTCATTCATTACCAACGAGTTTTTAAGTTGTTTAGCTTTTACTAAATACGGAATTGAAAGAATTGAATTCTAATTGAAAAAATATGAATGTCATGTCATTCCAATATTTAGATGTAGATTTTCCAGTGCCATCCAATAATCCGGTGGCAATCATAATGCAGCAGGAAGAAGTGGTAGAAGGAGATGACGTTAAACTTACATGCGCGCTCTCCAGATTAGATTATGACAATGAGACAATTACCTGGTTTCGAGTTTTTGGAGATTCTACAAAATTGATTGACTCAGGTATACCAATAAAATGAGTAAATATGTTACCACAACTTTTCCAACAAAATCTTGAATGGTTTTTAATTAATTTTCTTCACTCATGTACAGATGAAATGAAAGAAACTCAGTGGACAAAGAGGAGGATTCTACAATTAAAAAATATTCAACAGTCTGAAACAGGCACGTACGAATGTAAAATCGCCGGAAGTGACCCTGTAGAAGCAAGGAAACATTTGGAAGTTCTTAGTAATATAAACATAGACGTAAAATTGCACATGTAAAAATTACGAATTGAGGTAATGTTATTTTATGTAACATTATTTTCCCTATTTTGTAGATATTTCGCTCCCAACCTTGACGAGTTCTTCTAATCTAAACAATTCAGTTGTAAAGTTGACATTAGGTGACACAATAGACTTGAATTGTGCAGTGACAGGACGTCCAAAACCAGACATTACTTGGTTGTGGGTGAGTTCTAATTTTAAAAACCTTTATTTCATAATGTTTTGAAAATTGCAAGATTTTTATTCCATAAGGCAACTTTTATTTTGACCACACATTTTCAATTCACACTTTAGGAGGACTACCCAACGCATGAATGGCCAAACGATTTAAAGTACACTTTATTGGATGGAAATAGAGTACTTTCATTGACATATGTTCCTAAAGATGCACAGGGGCGATACAAATGTATTGCGCAAAACAGAAATGGAACAGCGTCAGCATATATGGATATTTCTGTCGTAGGTTCGTCTAATAGTTGTCACAGATATATTTATATTAACTTCAGATAATGTAATCTATTTACCATTTTGTTTGTTGGTTTCTCACCAAAATAAATATTATCATGTCATTTATATTTCTAGGCCATAAAACATTTAGCAAAACGGCCATTGCCATTATTGCTTTCCTTTTCATTTTTGTCGTCGTTTTCGGAACAATCCTTGCACGTTATAAATACAAACAAGAAGTAACGTTTCCAAACTAAATTTACATGATTTGCAAACTGTGGGTCTATAAAAATATATACGTTTTGCCATCATTCAAATGTTTTCAGGAATTGAACCGATTTTTAAAGGAAATTTCACAGGCTGATTTTTATGAAGGTGCTGTGGAAAATATTAATCCAGAGTTGAGCGTTACAGATCAAGCTTATCTTTTACCATTTGATACCAGCTGGGAGTTTCCAAGAGATCGCCTAAAACAAGGTACCTTATGTATTTCATGAGTTAGAAGAAATATTTCTATTAGTTATTAGTTTCTATTAGTATTAGACTCATGCGTATTTCATGTATTTCATAAAATGTCTGTATCTCCTGTCTGTGAATTAATTTCCTTATATTGTAACTTTACTAAGGGCTCCATGTGACAATAAATCATTATTATTATTATTATTATTATACATTTTCAAACATTTAACCTTTAAAAGGAATTATGTCAAAATGGACTGTAAAATACATTATAGGCTTAGCTGCGAGTTTTTCATATTGTTATTTTAATTATACCACCTCTTAACTTGACAGAGGAACTGCTCGTTATTGTCGAGTACTGCAAATATGGAAGTTTGCTAAGTTATATGCATCGCAACAAGCGAACCTTTATTAATCAGTTGGATCCAGCAAGAGGTGTTATTGACTCTAACATTGACCGACCAATGAATAGTGAACAATCTCAGGCTGCACGGTAAGTTATGTTTTTAGCCTTTATAAATATTGTTTGTGTGTATTATCGCCGGATACGTATATATATTTGAAGTTCAGCACGTCAAGTACCAGATAAAATCATATATTTCATGTACTAACTGTAACTATAAAAACTTTTGGAATCACCGAAATCTTTGGAAATAACTATTTACCGTTTTAAATCTATACAAATGATTGCTTAAAAAACAATCATTTCAATTTTATGTAAGTTAAAACTAAACAAATTTACATCACATCATCACTAAACAAATAGTGGGTCTGTGGGTCGAAATATAAAATTAGAGCTTTTCCAATCCAAATTAGTCACTGTTTGCATGTCTGCAAAGCAAAAATTCTACATCAAGGAGATTGACACTGTATATATATATGTAGTATAGTATTTATTGCTTAATGAGCAGTAGAATTTTATAGTTATATTTTAAATGTAAATATTTATTTTTACAGGTATAAAAATAACTAATAATAACCGCTCTTTTGTTTGCTTTTTTATGGTGATTGGGTGAATTATTGGGATAATGGATTGCAATCTCTGGGGTTTGTTTCTTCTCCACTGCTGTATATACTCCTGACTTTGTAACTTGTAACTATTCCGCTATATTTGGAATTTTGCTTGTTGAAACACATCAACTAAATGTTCTTCTGGTTTGGATTTCTAACTTTAATGATACTGCACTGCATGCGCATTTGTATTCACTGTGTTACTTGCATGCGCGTGTGCAAATTTTGTAATGCAATTTGTTACAAAAACCGTACCGGAAAAGGATCCACTACGCTCAATTGACATTCACGGATACTGGCAATTCTAGGAAACCAGCCAGCAACGGATATCGAACACTTGAAGAGTTTAAGGAGCAAAATGTCGACGACCCTCCTCCTGCCTTTCACGCAATAGAATTGGGAGGGGAACACAATGAGACCGGATATTTGACTCCTAATCGCAGAAGTACTGAGCATTATGTTCCTGAGAGTCAAGTGGAGAGTGTCTGTACTGGTGTAAGCTATTTGTCGAATGGACCAACAGTTATGACGACGGATGGTACAACTAATAGAAGGTCATCATTTGGATCCCAATGGCAAGACCACTATAGAGGAGATTATCAGGCCCTTGATGTTCAACCCATCAAAACAACCGATTTACTTTGCTGGGCATTTCAAATCTCCAGAGGAATGGATTACCTGGCTTCGAGAAAAGTAGCTAAATTTTTTTAAACGTCGGTCAAGTAGAAATTGTTGTGATTCTACTCTGATAAATTATGGTTAAAATATTTTTAATAGGTTCTTCACGGAGATTTAGCCGCCAGAAATGTATTACTTGCAGAAAACAATATTGTGAAAATTTGTGATTTTGGTTTAGCCAAAGAGATGTACAAAGACTATAAATACAAGAAGAAGAGTGAGGTAAGTGGAGATGATGGCAAAAAATATATATATGTAATTATTTATGACGTGAATGCTTTCTAACTAATGTTTGAATATTTATATTTGCAGGGAATGTTATTGCCAGTGAAATGGATGGCAATAGAGTCTATTTATTATGGACTTTTCTCTACTCAGTCAGACTGCTGGTCGTTCGGAGTGGTACTTTGGGAGTTGTTTACCCTTGGGAAAACACCATACCCAGGTACTTTTGCACAATATCCTGGCACTGCAGTTTTTTTGCAATGCTCACTATTGATACATAATTAGTTTTAGTTTAAACAAATTTAAATTTTATTTAATTAATTAATTTTTTGTTTGCAATGTCTGTTATGTTTTCTAAACGAGCCAAAATGCTTATTTTTCTTTTAACTAATATATGATTGATTACATGCATAATGTTTACAAAAATTATATTGACCAATTTTAATTTAAATACTTGTTTCACGTTTCCGTAGGAATGGAAGCTGATGAAAGATTTTACAAACGTATCAATGAAGGATACAGAATGGAGAAGCCTCCACTAGCTCCTTCATGTGTGTATGATATTATGTTGGAGTGCTGGGCTCAAGAGCCCCCAGAAAGGCCGACGTTTTCCGCACTAGTCGACAGAATTGGAGACATGATGTCGGAAGGACTCCGTAATCATTATGTTGATCTCAACGCAGAATACATGCGGATTAACCACACGTACATGGCTGGTCGAACTGATTATTTGTCACAAATGGGACGTACTGACTTTGCACCTGAAAGCACAAGAGCTACACCAGAACGCATGTATCAAAATTTACCAGATTCAGAAGAATTTGATGCTTCAGGTTACCTTAAGCCCATACCATTTTCACCATTACCTGCAACGTCACCTCCATCGTCACCACAATATCAAAACATCGATACAAGTGAGAAGGAACATACCTTGGTAGCAATTAATAAAGGATACCAGTTTTTAAATAGGCCAGTGAATCCTGCTAACGAAGATGTCAAAACGCCTGAGCCGACGCAAAACAAAAATACACCACCAGTAACACTTCAAATAAACTATTCTCCAGACATTAAAGATTTATATGGTTTGCGTGAGGACTCGACGTCACCGGATCATACATCAATTACAGAAGAAGCCCTTGATGATAGTCATGTTAATATTGTAATGGGCAGGAATGGAATTAAAGGTGTAGACAATATGAACTATGTTCCTAACCATACTTTTTTTAACAAAATACAAAAGATGAGTTCGAACGTGGCGGAGCCAAATAAAATAACTAATGGGACGAGTAATAGCGCTGAAAGTAATAGACGGCAAAAGAGACAAAAAAATGATAGTGGATTAGGTTCTATTGACTCTACCCATTTTAATGATCAACACAAACACCACAGCCAAGAGGGTCAACATCATCCGTGCAATGAATTTGGACATCTTCAAGATACAAATGGATATGTTATCCATCAAAACATTACCTCGCCAGGTTAAATTATTTATAATACTTGGTATTGAAGCTTTTAATTATTGTTTTGAACTTGAGAATTTAAACAAAAATACTAAGAATATTGTAAGTGAATATCATTCCGTATAAATGAATAGCAAAATCTTTGCCGTGTTTGTTTATAGTTTTGTTTTTATTTATTTATCGACTTGTTGCTTAGAACGTATTATTACAGGTAAAGTTATGAACAACATTTTTTTAAAAGTTAAACTGTTCGTCTTGTACGTACATGATGTTTAGTGGTATCATGAATTTAGAACCTGCTACTTATTTGCTACTTTAAGCTTTGCATTTGTCTTCAAATTATTTAACAGTACAAACGTAAAAATAAGTCAATTTTATTTTACATGTTACTTATAAGATGATATACTGCAAGCATTATTTTATATTTTATGATGTATAAGTTGAGCTTATGAAAAAATATATGCCTATTACATAGTATGTGGCTACATGTACTAAACTATTCCGAATTCCGATACTTTATTATAATACGATATAATATGTTTAGTGTAATATAAATATATATATATACGTGAAAGTTTAAAACTAGAGTCAAGTGACTAAAATTTGATCATTGATTTTCTTCAGATCGAACGTTAAACTTAAAACTCATGATCCATGTACACATTAAATATATGTTACAACCATATAATAAAAATACTTTTAAAATTTTCCGATACTATACTAATACAGTGTCCAGAACTTTAACTCCTTACCAACAAACTTTAAGGGATGCGGATGTTGCATGTTCAAATATGAATGCAAGGATAAAATCACATTATGTACTTTTCCATTTCAATTGCAAACATGTATAGTTCAACTGTTCCATGTACTATGTAGGCAATCAATTAGTGGACGATTCGTATACAAAATTTAACTCCTAGTACATTGCAAACGTTATAACAAGGAATCGATAATACCTAAGCCGATTACAGAATTCGTACAGAACCCTCAAGGGTTGTCTGGTTGATCAGCTAATAAGCTGTCAGAGTACTTGTAGTTAACCGATTGTAAATATTAAATTCGAAGCTTGTTGGACAGGTATTAGGTACTGTTACATGACTGTTCTACGCGAAAAATAGCCGAATACCTACTATTTCTTATAAAGGACCATTTACAATAAGGGCAATTTTTGGGCCAAAAAATTGTTTTACGGCTCAAATTTGTTAATTCGATCAAGTTATGCATATTGGGGAAGATTTCCGTTGAATCTGACCTCCCTGTCCGGAAATATGGTCACATCAAGTTGTTTTTCTATATTCTATATTCTATATGCTATATTTCAAATGGCGCTTGCAAAGCAACCAAAAGGCGTAGAAAGACAAGTAACGTGTTAAAATATTCGTCTTGAGTGCCTCTATCATAAACTAGAGGTAAATGGTTGTAGATTGTTTTTTACCCCCGGGGGTGGAGGTTTCCACTGTCTGAGACACTGTTTACCTCAACTAAGTTCTGCAAAGCAACCACATGACACAGCGATGAATGAGGTGACAAAATGTTCTCCGTGAGTATCTCTGCAGGAAACTAGAGGTAAATGGTCGTAGAGCTTTGCTGAGGTAAACTGTTTCAGACGGTGGGGACCGCCACCCCCAGGGGTAAGAAACGACCTACAACCATTTACCTCTAGTTTATGATAGAGGCACTCAAGACGAACATTTTGACACGTCACTTGCCTTTCTACGACTTTTCGTTGCTTTGCAAGCGCCATTTCAAATATAGCATAAAAACCAACTTTAGGTGACCACATCTCCCGACAGGGTGGTCAGATTCAACTGAAATCTTCGCCAATATGTATAACTTGATCGAATTAACAAATTTGAGCCAAAAAACAATTTTTTATTTTTTGGCCCAAAAATGGCCCTTATTGTACATGGTCCTTTGAGCCGTAAAACAATTTTTTAATTTTTGGCCCAAAAATTGCCCTTATTGTACATGGTCCTTTGAGATTAACTATATTTATAATTGTTCAGGAGCATTTTCTTGTAGGAGCCGCATACCAAACATTTCTACCTCACTATTTTGGTCATAATGAATATGCATGAACATAATTTCTTGATCGAACTGTAAATCAACCGTCGATATTTTGTCAATTTTTGAGATACTTTGGTTTGCACTTGAACACGAATCTTCCGAGTCTGATGAGTTTCGATTATCGACTATTTGCAGAGCTGGTAAAGATCTGAAGAATTTAAAGCTTAATGCCTCATACACGCTAACAACTATCTTCCCCTCAAAAATTGCACAAATTGCTACTAAATCCAACTGGTCAAAATAGTCCATTGCTATTATACGAGTTGTGGGCTGATTACTTACTTTTTTGGAAGAAATCTTACAAGCTCTCTGCAGTTGAGGTCTTGAGCGTCCTATCGAAGAAACAATAGGGGATGTTTCCGGTAGTCCTAGCTGGAATGCAAGACGTCTATCAACCACGTATGTAGGAGGATCGTCCGTTTTTTTCCTCCACGTGATCATGCTGTAAGTATAATAGAAAAATGTCTATATTATTACCTAATTAACAAAATAGGATTTCGACAATGCGTTCAAGAGTTTAAACCGCTAAAGTAGTCAAAAATGTTTTAAAATCCAATAAACTAAACGTACAACTGATCGTCATTGTTGGTAAACAGTAAGCAATTTGAATTGTCGGGCATAATTTGAAACAAGTAACAGTTATAAGGTCCTAATTCATGTTCCCAAATCGGGGTTGACTCTTGAAATGTATGAACCTGTGTAATACCGTCAAGCATTAGTTAATTCATTTGAAAGTTGGACATGGGATACACCTTTTTTGACAATGCTTCATGAATACCTTTACGCCAGTCTTAGTTTTTATGTAGTACAGTGGAGGCCATGTCGTGTCTATAAGCCCAAAAAATGCTTTTTCTGTAGGAATTTTGATTCCTAAGGTAGGCTTCCTTTTCAATACCCTTACATCTGCATTCCCATACCCATCAGTAAACCTGGAACTCAGCTCCGGCAATTTAACTTTCTGAAATGAATCACACTACAATGAAGAAATCTTGATTAACTAAGACTAATTTAAAAATCCATCAGATAAACAAACCAGCTATTATATTAACTACAGGACTCTTGATAAGAACCCATGTTATACTACATTCGTAAATAAATTGCATAGTTCATACTTCAGTTATATCAATCAAGTCAGACACACCCAGAACTTCAATCCCAATGGAATCACAAGTCATGAGAATGGAGCTCCACAGTTGGATCTTCAAAGGAATATCCTAAAAGAAAAAAATGCGTTTGCTACCAATACCCCAGAATCATTTTGGTGAAAATAGATAGTAAAAATAATATTATTAGCTTACTATATGCACTATCGTTTGAATCTGCCACGACGGATACTGAACAATGTACAGACGTTTGGCATATCCTCGGTAAGAAGCAAGAGCAAACATTTGTTGTCGTTCATAATCCAAAGACATATCGGTAAAACGGAGATCTCGGTCCTCGGAGCCCTGACGAAGCGACAACGTAGTAGTATTTTTTAGTTGGTTAATCGAGGACAAATTTGTGATATTGACTGACCCATGTTCTCTTAAAACGATTAAATACGTTGGCAACTGATTGTAAACTGTCGTTAGAGCACGAGCTGAGATTACTTCAAACTCTGTCAGTTTTCCCTGCGCCGTATGTCCATTAAATGCCTGTAATATGTTAAATTGGCATAATAGCAAAAAGAAGCTTAAAATACTTACAATAGAAGCAACAGTGTAGAATGAAATTATTACCTTAAATCCTATACGATGATCTGGCTCTAATTTAAAGAATGTGTTTGAATACGTCTTCATTCCTCCACGTGTATCCGCCGTTGTTGACTTCCAAAATAGCCCTTCAATATAGCGCACCTGAAAGGACAATAACGATGATGAATTTTTATCATTACATTAAATTTCAAAATTAAACTTATCTTAAATAAATGTTAAATAATATACCTGCGCTCGTTTTTCTACTTTAATTGTAAACCACTTCTGAGGTACAGCTGAGACAGTAACGGATTCTATTGGTGTTTTCAATGTTTCCTCTAATTTCGCCTCCTCCACATTAAACCGATCAGGCGGCGTCCTTGCAATCCTGGAATATAATAGTTGGCGTCCCACAGCTTTCTCAGTTAGACCATTGCTTTAATAATACAGAAAATAAAATCAAAAGCAAATACTTTAAGTTGATTACTTTACATAAAGGACAATATTTTGGAATTATTATCCATCTTTGCAATGTAAGTAAGGCCTAAACAAGATTTATTTGATACGAATATTATCACCGTCCAGTATCAAAATACAAAACATAACGTTAAGAGAGGATTTTAAATAATAACGACTACTTACGACATTAAATCCGCACTTTTTGAAAAAATGGGAAACCCAAGTTCCCTTTTCAACAGTGTCTGCACAACACTGCATTCCGTCCCACTGCGTCCCGTAAACGGGCCAGGCACAGATGTTTTAAAGTGCGCTGCCATCCTCAAGCTAACTACTCACACGGCCTCCGAATAATAATAGGAACCCAGTACACTTTTAAAAATACTTACAAAGTGACAAACATTCAACTACATAATTCTATCAAGCTAACTGCTTGATTAAACTTTTATACTTTTCTTTTTTTTGTTCTGAATCTGTCCGGGCAACTAACTACAACCGGCCATCATAAAATGCAGCGGATATCAGCACTAGAATCAAAGTATATAGCTTTCAAGTAAACAGTCAACCATTTCCAACTTTGATCGTTGCCCTGTTGCTTCTCCCAATCATTAGTTCACGGCAGCAGTCGTACTTATTTTACAGCTAGCTAGGCTGCCTAAATTAATGAAACCAATCAAATTTTTTAAAAAGTGGTGATAAAATATTTCATTTTAGTAGTAAAAGGAGTCCTCCGCTAACCTTCTTTCATCTTTTATAAAAACTCTTGTAAAGCAATACACTAACACTCTGCATGTTCACCAACCAAACTCCAGCTTACAGCGCGACCAACCAGTGCAGTCCGCGTCCTAAGCTAACTAACTTTTCCATTCTTTTCGGGTGACACGAATAATTGTCGCTGCTGCATCAACAAATAAAATACCTCTAGCATTTTGCATATATAACAAACAACACACACGTGCGTTCGCTTTGATGCCCTTCTCTGCTACGAGAAGAAGACGATAAATGTAGAAAAGCATCTGATGCTGTGCTGTTTCTTCAGTGCGTGTTTGTTGTTGTTCGTGTCAGTCAAAGGAACAAACAGCGAAATCTATAGAGAAAAAACTTTTCCGCCAATTTTTGGCCTCAACTCTCTCTCTCTCCCATTTCAGTAAATCTCATGTTACTTATATACCTGAACAAGTTTTATCATTTTGTACATGATTTCAATGATGAGCAAGTAGCTGACACTCTTTGCTAGTTATTTCCCGAAAGCTATATCATATCGCTATTTTCGCAAGCTAAGGAAGGTCCTCGAATTGTCTTTGTATTCATGTAAGTTACTACACTACTTTGTCATAGTGCAAAAATTTAAAAGTGCAAGTTATAAAATGAATTGTACACTTCCACAGCACCACCTTGATTTTATGACTACTAGTATTTTTGGTAAATAATTTCATCAATTTGGCATTATGTACTGCATGGATTCATGGAAAGATTCAGAAATCCATTTGTTCGTATTTTCTCTTGATATTTAAGCTAATTAATTCATATCGAACACAAGCAAACACGAGCACGAGTTACGTTGATTAGTAGGTACGTGGGTGGTTTAAAACTTGAGATGAGTGCAAGCAAGTCAAGCAACAGTATGTAACATTTATTATGTAGAGAGAATTGGTGAAATCATGATCGTATATAGAAGTGAATCGATAAACAATATTGTATAAGCATTGTAAAATAAGCAGAATTAAAACTTGTTTTGTCATTAACACTAGTGTTGTATTTTAAAATAAATATATAAACATTTTTGAGTGGAACTTTTACAATAAACTGATTATGTTTCCAAAATAATATATGGTAGTCTGATAGGCTATTTTAGATTTAATTACTTTAAACTCCACATCTCCAACGTGTTGGAATTTGTTGTTTAAATCATTTAATCCATAATAATTTTGCTTGTTGAGTTTTCAGAGCGTATATCTAGAATTGCAAACGGAGAATTTTTGTTGGTTAACAAGAAATACATTTTCCGGGTACTGTTATCTTTAGGAGTATATTCGCCCATTGCAACGCTAAAGGTTCCCGAACACGTTCCTGATTCGATCTCTTTGTGGTCCAGACACTCTTTTCCCAGAAACTCATTTATTCCCTCAAAATATGCTATGCTTTCAGCGTAGTAAACGTAGCTTCTTGAATGACTGCACAAAACAGGAATAGTTGGTCTGGAAATGCTGCAACCAGGTTGATGTGATCCATAATTTGGATAAAAATCAGCGTGACCAACAGCCTCCCGTAATCCAACAGGGAATGGAATGAATCCTAAAGACACAAGACCAAGAAGTCTCCAGTCTTTGGTTGCCGTGTGGATGATGTCTACGAACTGGGCGTCAGTGTGATGAATTCTCTCTGAATCGATCACTGTGTCAAAATTTGGTCTGGCAGGATCAAAACCTGTATAAATATTTAATATAAACTTGAATATTTTTTAACAAAATTTGTGATATAGCAAAAGCAAATAAGGCAAAATAAAGTTTTATACCTGTAATTCGACCAAGTTTGCCAATGGTCAAGGATTTTCCAGTGAAACCAGCACAATGGGCTCCCAAACTATGCCCAAGAACATGGATATTGGATATCGTTATCATTTCCTCGGCCACCAAAAACTCAATCAGCTCGGCAGTTCTCTTCCCGACCAGCTTTGTACTTTGAGCAGCAATATTATAACAAATGGAATCACTTGCAGTTACCAGATTTGCCAAAGCTTCCCAGTGTACGGCAATAATATTTATAACTTCAGGTAATTGTGAGTATCCTTTCGTACATTTCCGTGTCAAAAAATAAGTAATAAATCAGTAAACAAATATAAGATTATATTTTAGTACGAAAGTTGAAATAAACAAAAAGTGTTAAGTTATTACCACGACGAAGGGCTCTTGCTGGACCAACAAATGGACTTGACATAAAACCATGGATGATAATTTTTAAAGGTGCACCTTTAACAAATCTGGAAACTCGAAGAGTTTTGCGACTCCCAGCAATAAGCTCGGTAAAATCGTCTGGATCATCATTGTTGCTGTTAAGTAACCAAAAGTATTTGAAGCCACTCTGATTGAAAAATTATGGAAAAATCTTTATAACGTTATGAATTGTCAAAATTACTTTGTATAATATAGGAACTTAATGGCTTCAATTCCAGGAATAACATTAATTGACGGGTTGCAATTCAGAATTGCTCGGCTGAGTGCACGATTAATTTCGTTAGGCCACCAGAATTGCTTCTCGTCAACTATTAAGATCATAATTAATTTTATAAACTATGTCTCCACAACGAAAACAAGATTAAACTGAGGCTTTTATTTTTTAATAGTGTTGTAAAGGTAACCTCTAATTTTCTCTGGTGGCATAACTGGACAGCATAATGTGAAATCTAGGTCAGTTTCACGTTGCCCCTTCGAGGAACCTTCTTGCGCCGCTTCTGCTTCTGGCTCATTCCAATTTTTTTCTGGAAATATAAAATAGTTGGAACCACAAACAGTTTCATTTCCGCTTCTATTAACGTTTGAGATGAAACAATGTGGAGTCTGCAAACTAAATGGAAGGTTAAAAATTGTCCCGATGACTTGAATTAATAAACACGTTGCTGGTTTCATTTTAGCCGCTTGTCCGCTCTTTCCTAAAAAGAAACGTATGCACTAAACCGAAGTTTGTACGTAAATTAAAAGGTTTAAAAACTAATCATCAAAGATTTTACTGGTGTGATACTTAAGGAAGCGAACCAGAAAGGCTGTTTGTAGTGTGATGTAGTAGGTAAACATCCAAAAACTCATTAGATCATTTCATTGTTAGTGACATGCATGAAAATTATTTCTGTAAACCCTGGTTTTCTTAACCATGCTTGTGATTGTGATCTGATCTAACTTTGCTATATACATGTACTTACTTACTTCACACGCTTTTGCAGAGAAACTGGAGCAAATAATATTGAGACATGATGATGTTGACAACAATCACGAGAATAGGTAATAAAGCAACAATGTTAACCCAGTATAGTAGTACGTTTTTGTCTATGTATTTATGTAAGAAATTCAAAGAAAAATACAATGTTATTTTGTCACAATAATAGGAAAAAGGAAAATGGGTAGGTATGGCTAGCACATATGTAGGCTGTAAAAGTAATTATGCCAGCTAGCTCAAAGAACTCATGAATGTAAATTATGCTCTTTGTATTGAAGGAAAGGGACAAAGCATGAAAATACAATGAAACCTTTTACTACTGATGAACTTTTCAACTCCATAATATGAAGGTGGTGGTGAATGAATGTTATAAAGTTAAAATAAATAATTTTTTTAGCGTTACTACAAGAGTGAGAGTTCTTGTAAATATGTCACATATTATATGTGTAAAGAAATGAATGAGGCAGAACAATGTTATTTGTAAACTCCAGCACAGACAGACGATATTTGTTTTAAACTTTTTATTTTCGCGTGTAGATAGCACGAATGAACGGTACAAAGAGTTATCAGCAGATTTTGTCACATAAGTGATCAGAAGTATTAAGTATAATATTGTATGTAATAATATACTAAAATGTAATTAAGGTACACCACCGAATGTATTTTTCAATTAAACTTAGTACGAACGTATATGCTAATGTCAATAATATACATAATATATACAATTAGATTTTTTAAATTTTCTGATGAATCATTTAGTATTCAACCAAAATAGTATATCAATCAATAATAATAAATATAAGATACTAATCAAGTTTTTAGGTAGTTTGGAAACGCTTATGCAATCTTTGCATGTTCCTAACTAAAGTTCCAATTTTTACACACATGTTGACGACAACAATACTCGAATAACATCATTTTATAATAATATGATAAGTATATTATAGCTATAAAGTTTGCAAATTAAAAATTCTCCATGGACTAGGCCAGCTTGAGTTCCGGTATATTTATATATGCTCTTCATATTCAAACACATAAATCATTTAATGTAGCTGTTTATTTAGGTGGCGAAAAATATGCATTCTCCGAAGAGTTTTAATCCCATGCGCATTGATTTGAAGAAAGAACCAAAGGAAGGGCATAATCAAACTAGAAGAAAATCCAATGCGAGTGAAATCCCTCAAATAATTAACGTAAATGGAAGTTTTCTACTGATTCCACGAAATGAGACTTGGATAGTTCCACTCGATTAAATACTATGTTTCAAGTTTGGTACCTTAAACTGCGCTAAAGCTTTACAATATATTATTAAACTCTTCTGATTATCTTAAACTTACTAGCTAAATCATCACAAAAACAATTTCATCGTCGGCAAAACAGTCAGTACTTTAGAATATTTGAAACAGTACCATTAGAGACAATATTTGACACAAAGACAGTGACCATTATGCTCGATCGACGTCTACCAATTATATGTTTACATGTTACATTTAATTATCATTTCGTAATATATGCATTATTAAGTATTGTTATTTGACTTTTCTTTATTGTTAAGAGTGCCTGCGCTTTGCCAAACACCGATAAATATTATAAGTATCAACGTTAACGGGCAAAATCACACCAAGAATCAGTGACGACATCAATACAAAAGGCTGCACAGAAATACAATACCTTTTTGCTTAATAATATATTTTTATGCTTCGACGATTTGTATACGCAACAAAAATTAATTGTACGAGTTTCATTTTATCTCTCCGTTCATTTCTTTTAGAGTTAACGAAAAACTTCTAATAATGAGCACATGAATGATTGAATTTTATTGTATTCAGAATAGCATCGTCGTCATTATATGACTTTTACACACTTCTTATTACAATATAGTAAGTAACAATAATAACGATGATGAAACCACACTTAGATGAAAAACTGATTAACTGTACATCTAGCAAACAAGGATAACATATTCTGTAAACGTAGCCTTCAAGACAATATTCCTGATAATAACTACTTTGTAAAAAGTAAAATAACTAGATCGTTAAGTAATAATGAGTAGTCGAAAACAATTATACAAATGTAAATTCTACAAAGAAGTGGAAAATATTGAAAATAAAAATCAAGTAAGTTAAGAAAATGTACGGACAGTATTATGTTTCTGAAGCTGGCAGTGTAAATGGCGTTACGCTATACATGTAGCAACGGTTGCACACACGTACAGGTTTTATATGACCATATCTTGGCAGAGGGACTGAATTTCCGCTGCACTTTCCACAGAAGACCTAATTGGAAAGAAACATGAAAGTTAGAAAGAAGGAACCAAACCTTGTAAATATTGTAAGAATAATAATAAATATATATTAATAAATAAACAAATACATACCTTTCCACAATTTCTACAATGATGTCTTCTTCGAACAACAGTGAAAGTAGCAGAACAGGCCATACACTGCGGAGCGAGTTCATCTGGAACCCACTTGGGAGGGGCAATGACTTCCATTGACTGATTTTCTGTGGTCTGCTGACTATGATGACCGTTTTGACTTTCAATAGCGGTAATTTGCTCCTCACTCAACGACGGTTCTGGTGTAACTTCGGCGCCACTGTTTTCTCCACAGCTTCCGCTCCCCATACCGTCTAGACTAGTTTCGTCTTCTTCTACGTCAGAAGGAGTTGCGTTCATTGCAAATACACACTTTAAAGTTGACCGTAAGTCTGCAGCATAATTTGTTTGAAACTGATCAGCTACTCCAGAGATGCATATGAATAATCGATGAACCAGATCAGCACTGTTCCTGGTTTAATTAAAAATAAACAAGAGATTAATAAATCTGGTAGAATTAAAATCACGTGATCATGGCTCACGCCTATTAATAAATTGTTATCATTTAACAAGTGAAATATTGGCTATTAATATTAGAATACTTACTTAAATCTAGAACGAACTTCATTCCTTGATGCAATCTCTGCAGCCTGCATTGCCAATGCTATCTCAATATCATCTTGACATTCTGAATCAAAGGAAGATGTTTCGCAAGTGCTTTCACCACTAAATAGAAAATCATAATGATAATTAATTAGCGAACAATTTATATTAGCGACAAACATTTCACAGTCTTTTAAATGTAGTTTACTTACCCCAATGACGCACTGCACTCGCTATTGCAACAACTTCCAGAGCATATTGAAAACTGCTGTGAGGACGAACAACCCATGTTAATCCCCGACGTGTGGACTGGAGGTCGTAATCTGTGCATCACATTACCAGACGACATTGCCAATGCATCGTGCTCAAGAACTCTACCGATAGCACATGGAATGCTTCGAATAGGAGTACTGAGAGGTGGAATCCCTTCGTTTGTGCTGGTCTTTTTGGTAGAACTGGAACTCTTGACTTTACTAACATCTGAAGAGCTACACGCAGCGACATTTACGTCAGCCGAAGAAGGTTTGTCAGACTTAATCTCTGTGTTTGATGAATTTTTAGTGTTGGAAGTGGTGGACGATGTTGCCTCTAATTCTGCCATGCTACTCAGACCAGAATCACGGCTAGAACTGCAACTGTGTGATGTGCTCGAGCATTGACCATTTGCGATCATGACTTCATCACATGAGGAGGAGGTTGATGAAGGAGTATCCAGATTTTCAACCAATACTACAGGAGCTTGAGAAGAGATCTCAGGATTTCCTTCCGAATCAGTACTTTCAGGTGCTTCCGTTTGAATGCTATTCTCAGGTATGGTGACATCGGTATTGGTGCTCTCAATATGAGGCTTGTGTACAGTATTTAGCTCTTGTGGCCTCCTTGGGGCAGGACCCGCCTCCTGAAAATCTAAATCACAGCTGCTTACTGTCCTACATAAACTCTCGTCAGTCTCAGTCCTAAATCCGCTATCATCGTGCGAGCAGTTATTGTATTCAGCAACACCCAGGGTAAGGTACTCAGTCCAATTAGTTTGGTCCACCATCGCAGATGCTACCGCACAAGAGTGATGGCCACTAGGACTATCTGCCGAAGCATCTTCTCCCAAAATCTCCGATCCTTCAAAAACACAACCCGCACTCGAGGATGATGCAGACGAGCTGCTTCTTGTTAAAGTTTGTTCACAACAATCGGACACATTAACTGACTCTACATGACTATTAATCTCCTCTTCGTTCGAACCAAACTTCTTTGTAATATTTAACTGCTCCATGGCACTAGAGAATAACTGCTGATAAGTCACGTCAATGTGTGGTTCAGTTTCGACATATGATGAGGATTGGGAACAGGTAGCTGAAAATTAATAAATGTCAATAAACATCATTAGTAACATTTCTTCCCACCAGATATCACCAGCACCAATTAATTTTGCTCTAAATCAATCAATTAAATTCATATTACTTACTGGGACATGAGATGCTGTCCGCAAGATTTTGTGAATACATCACGGAATGATTATTGTCAGATGTGGAAGCAGCACCGTCAGGTACTGTTGAAGTCCCCTGACTATTACTATTATTTGTATTGGCACTAGCGGCACTTTGACACAGTTCAGAAATAAAATCTTTGCATTGTGGAAATCCTTTGTAGAGTTGGTCTAAATAATCTTGAATCGACTGAGCTAAAGGAACTTCAATTCCATTCTCTGATAACTCCTGTGATCCATGATGATGGTGATGATGGAGGTGGTGGTAGTGGTGAAAATGTGGCCGACGTTGCACTTGACTACTGCTGTTGTGCTGATTTCTACTGGCCGAGCTACCACTAACAGAACCACAGTTTGTGTTTTTGTTATTCTGCTGAGTAATAGAGCTCCCTTCCCTTTCTTGGTTGGATGTATCTTCTAGTTCGCATGAATTCTCTGAAAATGGCTCGTCCACCGAGCAGAGTGATCTTTCCAATGCTGAAAGTTCAGATTTGCTCAAAGTCCACAACAACTCTCTGATCTTTATTAAAAGAGATCGGAACGGCCGAAACATGTCAGAGAGTTCTCCACGGTCGAGACATAAGGGACCATCAGGAAATATTAACAAACCAGCTACGATTGCCAAGCGGGGGATGGTGAACATCAATGCAGGATCACAACTGTCTACTTGATCTTGACTCAATAGACCAAGATGTAATGCTCTAAACATCAATTCAAATTCAAATTAGCTCATAAAGACGATAAAAATTATAGTATAAAAATATAAAATAACTGTACATACCTCTGTAAAGTCTCTGAAAATAACACAGTGATGGCTTGCTGAGCCTCATATTCACGAACCGTTTTCACCGGCACCATTGCAGATACATAGGATAGCTCAAACTCTGCAAACAATCTGTCCAGAATCTTCAATGACTCGCATATCTTCTCTGTGAATTCTGGCGGATTCCGAAAACACTGCTCACGTAGCAAATTCCTGACATTTTCGAGACTTTTCGTCAAGGCCTTGGCCAGTGGTCTCATTGCTGCAGATTCCAGTTCCCGGTTTAAAATACTCGACCCAGCTGCCAAACACTGAAAGAATTAAAGAAATGTTGTCAATTTAGAGAGCTGCCAGAACAATATAGCTGCTAATTAAGCTGTTGCAGTTTTAGCGATAGTTTATTACTATACCTCTGCTCCAAACCACAACTGCCCAGCCAAATTTTCTTGTAGAACATCATCAGGGAATTTGGCACGAAAATCTCTTGGAGCCCGTTCATCCGGAATCACTTCATCCATTATCATTTGGCATATATTTAGAACCTGAGAAGAATATGATTAAGAAAATGCAGATGAAACACAACATGATGAAACAGTTTATTTTTCTTATTTATCTTATTTTCCAACTACCTTGTCTTGACATTGTCTTAAATGATTGACTAAAGCAGTGCATCTATCCGGATCTTTTCTGCCATCAAACGAATCCAACTCTGCAGCTACAGCGTTCAAGTCCTTATCCGCATAAAAGAACTGTGCCAGCAAGCTTTGGTCCGTTTTCTGCGTTAATTTTAAAAATATGTCACACGATTAAAATAAACGACCATTTTGTTTAAATCTCTTTACACAAACCAAACCGTGAACACAGAAAATTGAAAGGTTAGTAAATAGTTACTAATTAGTTTTCGATTGGTTCACTTTGTACAAGCTGTATATTAAAAACATCGGGTTTAGTTTTGAAAGAAAAATAATAGAAAATATGCTGCAGTAGTATAGTTGATGTAGTATAGTTGATAGTAACTAGAACTACATCAACAAAACGCGTAACAAGCAAGCACAATTAAATATGATTAGCAACAATATATCAACTTAAACTGACCTCCAGTGGCAATGCTAAAATACGGGATTTCAGCCATCGCAATGTACTAACATACAATCGACTCATGGTGATGAATTTAATGTAAACTGATGAAAATGAGACTTCCTTTTCGTTTACCAAGCACCAACTCGTTGATCGTGATTAAAACTGTGTAAAATAAACAATAAAAGAAAAGAACTTATAATAATAAGTGCGAGGGAAATGATAATATGGTACACAAACAAAAAAGTAAAACAATAAACGTGCAGGATTAAAAATAAAAAATATTAGGATATCTCATACGATGGCATCATTCGATCAAATTAAATGCAGTAATCAAAATCAATTAAACACAATACAATAATACAATAGTGTTGAGTGCCGCATGTCGTTTAAAAAAGTATAAAAACAAACATGATGGTCTGACTGACTTTAATGATTGTCGTTAGTGATTCTAATTGGCACTTAATTTATAATTTGTTGCACTACTAATGAACTGGATTTTAAGAGGACAATGGGCATGTGGAAAATTTTAAAATAAAATGCCCATTACAAACAAACTGTAAACAATAAACAAACCGCAGACAAACAGTGTAGAATGTCTGAAAACGCAGTAGTAATGTTTTCTTCCTATCTCTCAACTCGGCATCCACAGCAATCTTGCAACTTGACAGAAAGTTACATCATGAATTTCTCTTTCCTTCTACTCAAATATTAATTGAGTAACACACACAAGCACACAATTAATGCTACCTTATAGATTTAGTCTGACCGTCCGTTCAAGTTTTAACACACGAAACCCTTAATCAATCAATTACAAAATTTAGTTTAATACAGATTTTACAAACTCTAGAACGTTATTGATGTTTATAGCAGCCCTTCAGAGTCCTTCAAACGGTTAGCATTATCTTTACGGGCAAAGTGATAAGGGTCCCCCCTTCGGTATAAAATTACCCCAAAAATTGTCATTACGGCAACTTGTTTTTTTGGGAAAAGCACGTTCTAGAACGATCTTTTGTAAACAGTAGCAGTGAGTTTAACCCAACGGCCCTTTTAAGGGCCACCAATCCTTTCGAAGAGTTGAAAATTATTAAATTGATTGAACCTAACCTAAAAGAACCATACCTAACCTAAAAGAACCAAACCTAACCTAAAAGCCTTTTTAAATTCCATGCATTGCTATTTTGGGTTATATATATAGCTTATATACATTGGGTCCGACCTTATTACCAGTTGCCGTAAAAATAATTTTTGCGGTAATTTTATACCAAAGGGGGGACCCTTATCTCTTTGCCCGTAAAGATAATGCCAGCCCCTTCAAACTCACTTGTGATGATTTCTGTATCATCTAATCTGTCTAGCTAGCACAAATTAAATTTCTGGTATATCTACAGAGCAGTAAGGGGTTCCTAGTTCCTACGTGCATCATGCACGCGGAACTCTTTACGATATGACAGTTGTTACTTATTAATATTTGAATCTACCGACAAGATTAAATATCATTACCATTAAAAAATAATTCATAATTAATTTACTACCACAAAACCGAAAAATTCTTTACTCCACTCCACAAGTTCAGTTAAGAATTTAAATATCGTCTGACCAGTCCAACAATGTTGTCGTAAGTGTAAATTTATTTATTTATTAGAGTTCCCCTTCTTAGTACAACTAATGTGCAAAGTCTATTAGACTAATTAAATAAGGTTGTGGAAGATTGTTGGACGATTACAATTGAAATTTTTTTGTTTAAATAAACTGTCAAAATATGTTCAGCCAGGCAGCGAAAGGGAATGACACAATGCGACAAAGATAACGATTCAAAACTAGTGATGAAAATAAAATGAGTTGGAGTAGTCATCTCATTCTTAAATTGAGTCATCAATTAATCATGTAAATGCTAGTTTTCCCTACATTTGGCATTTAACAAAATTATATAATTAACTGAGCTGATATAAACACTCAATGCCATTTTGGTTTTTATTGCAATCGTTGCAATTTAAGTTGGAGTCTTACGACAGGGACAGTTTATTTATTTTTATTGAAACACTTGGAATAAAGGGACATATATACATGTAATATGGGGCTTCAATATCGATTCTTATTTTTACTGGTTATCAATACATACATTGCCTACATATCATACATCAGAAGGAGTACCTAGAACCTACTACTATACAACATCAGTATAGCGAGCCCCAATTCCAAAAAAAATTCTTCAAAATACAAAATTCAATTTATATTTTAGTAGCAGCTTGAACAGCCTCATTTTCAACAAAAATCAATATTATTTAATTTTTCCATCCATATTTTGACATTGTTTGTCAGTCAATATATTTTCAAATTGTATATGATAATTTTTCAGAGTGAAATATATTTATCATATTCGTAAAAAAGTCAAGCTCCCTGGACTACTGTTAGCAGCATTAGTTTGAAAAATTATGGCTACCGGGGAAAAAGAGTATGCATATGTAAAATTTTAAATCTTGAATACACAACATAAGCTGCATACCAGAATTTCAATAGCAGCCAGTAATCAGTGTGTAAAATATTCAATAAACTACGCGCAAACGTTTACCAACCTGTCCTATTATTGATAATGAATGACCTGTGTGCCACACAGTGCCACTATATACATCCTACTGTGAAGAGAAAACTAAAACACAACTAACATCGAACAAGTAAGTGCACGATGATATTAGACGGGGATATACGCTGCACAGGTAAAAAAAAGGCAAAAATAGACCAAGATTGAAAGGTGGAGCCGGAAATGACGCACCATTTTGGTAGAATTCGTCGGTCAAAAACTTGCTTCAATAACACATGTGCAATTTATTAAAAAAAGGTGGGCATGTTCTGTTAGTCAAGCTAAGCGTTGTTTCCAAAATTAAACAACAAAATCAAAGATCAGCAACATTATGCTATACGTTGATACTACCCGAATCACAGTCTTACATTTTAATGAAATGTAAACTGCCTGCGAGAATTTTTTTTTGAATTTTGTTGATAGAAAAGTTTACAGACAAACGTACCTAATGCAGAAATTGCTGTTAATGCTTAGTAATAATTAAAGTATCAACTTTCTCTCTCGATTTATTCTTTTTATTTAAATACATATGTACATGCGTGAACGACACTCACTTCACTAATCACTACCACTGCAGACAGTTTCATGTCAAATTATTACGACTATCCTTGTCAACAAAGACAATAAATAAATAATTTCAACGCAGTACTTTGCCGGTGAAATGGACAGTCTGCTTAATATCTATTAAGATAAGATGCAATGCTAAATGCTAACACACAGCTGCAGTCTGCAGTGCAACTAAACTGAAAGCCACAACAGTCAACGTTGCTGTTTGTGAATAAATGCAAAATGCTTGCCTATGGCTTTTGCTAGTCTAATGGCACCAGACGAGTTACTGAGTTACTAACTGGCGATGAACTATGCACCAATCTGACTCAAGCCCCACTCAACTCTCATGTTTCATCAATTATTTCATGAATGCAACGTGAGAATCGAAATTCAAGCATTTCGACAAGAAAAAAAGGAAACGTCATCATAAAAACAATTCCTGTTCACAATGCATTTATTTACTCATTTTTAAAGTAATTAAGTTGGCAAGCTCTCCTCCTCCACTCCACCATCATCTTTGATTTTTCTTCATTATTCATACACGGAACTAATAATAAATGCTGTCGAATCGAAAGAGGATTCTTTGTCCTTATTCACACTTACAGCAGTCAATATGAAAGCCCCACCATATTGAGAAGAAGGATAATTAACCGTGACCATAGCAACGAGCAAACAGCCAAAAACAACTTGACGGTTGACGAGTATATAAAACGAGTAATAAAGCTTTTTACTGTTGAACTGTTGATAATAATGAGATGAGACGTTGTTGATATTTACTACTACTATTTACTCGTACAACTGCTTTCTTTCTACATTCTGGTGGTCTTCGACCTTGCACTACTACATCAACAACGGGTTTTCCTTTTTTTTAATCCAATTTCCTCCAAAGAACTGAAATGTATTTTGGATTTTTACATTCAAAAAGTATATAGGTAAATATGTATATATATACTCTAATCTCACAAAAGTCAGTCAACATTCAGCACTATCCGAAATCCAAACCAAATGATATATTATGTTGCTGTATGTAATGCAATGTAGAGAAGAAATCGCAGACGCATGCAATGACACCGAATTCCTGTATCATTGCTGCTCAATGCAGTCATGTGCCTCACTCAATGTTTATATTTACGAATAATCTTGAATCTCACAACATGTTTACGTGGGAGTGAGGACGAAGGCCGCACTAAATCTGTTGTTTTTTAAAACTTGTTTTTTAATATCTTCAGTACAACGATAAGTGCTTTTAGCAAAGCTTTATTTTAGAGAAGTGCAGCTTCGCATTGCATTTACTATAATATAATATATCATTGCAGCATGTTAAAAGAGTGAATGAAAATGCGTTTCTACGTCGTCATTAGAAAAACAAATAAATCTATTTTAAAACTGAAGGACGCTGCTCGTTGTTGCTGCTGCTGTTGACACTTGACAACTTTTTTTGCAATGAAGTAAAACAAAAAAAGCTGGTTTCAATGAGCAATGTTTAATGAACATTTAAGTAAAAATGAGATTATCGGTAATAAAATATTAGTGATGGTTTTCCAGAGAATTTGGGGCAAGGCGATATTTAAATATGGCTTTTGGTAATCATAATAACAAAATAAAACTGTGAAAAAAACGAGATGACTCATTTTATTTGAAAAGGCTACTAGCAAAGAGATTTTGAGTCACACTGTATTTTAATTTGACTATTAAATCTTCCCCATCGTTCCTTCCAATCCTCATTTCAAATGTGTTTCGTTTGTGTATACTTGCAGAACGCTAAAGAATATCGAGCGACAGCAGCAGAAATAGCACACGGTAGACATAGGTTGTTGTAAATACTGGCAGCAATTTTTTTCTTATATTTTGTATTCATGCTTGCATTTAAGGTGTTCCTAACCTAACCAACTAAAGTTGAGATTCAGTCTCATTCTTCTTAGACAATTCGTACGAGTTGACATCACTGACACTAGTTTGTGCAATTTCATAAATGCCTTCTTTGTATTTGCTACACAATATTAATTTATAGGTTGGGAATTTTGAGTTAAGCTCTATTTACCAAGTGTTTCGCTCGTATGAGTAATGAGGATCTGCAAAATAAACTTTGTAATGTGGCTTGTCGCCAGACCAACGTTTTCATACTCCATTACAAACAAGCACAATATTTTACACATAAACATAATATCCACTCACTCTAATTGCAAGTCGCATTTGAATTGAAGTCTTTTTGTAGTAGTGTCAACGGTGGTAATAATAGGAGCGAGTACACAAATTGGTAATTGTATGCGTGGCACATAACGGGAACGACGACGGGAGTAAGAACATTTCCTCCTTAGCAAAAGTAGCAAACAAGCTTTTCTATTATATACGCAGCTAGTGACAAATGACGCCGAGTTCGCGTAGATATTTTAGTCTGTCTGCTTGGTCATCATATCATCACAAAAATCATAACAGAAGAGCTAATGAAGACAAACGATCGACTATGATCCGCAGCAGCGATGAAAACGATGTGTGCGCAGTCAACCAAGAGTGAATGATGGGATGGATGGATAGTGATAATAATAATAATAATAATACTAACTCACTAGCATTACTACTACTGCCGTTTCGTTACTAGACAAGCCATTTTGTTTTTGCCACTACTTACTTTGTAATTCTAAGCTTGTGAACTAATTGCAGTGATGAATGAAATCTTTACTGCACAAATAATGAGTATGGAATAAAACGGAAAGGTGCTTTAAATAAATTAATATGGGTCGCTTATACTACACATACGAGTTGTTTCTTGTGATATCTTTTTGATTTGCTGCTTTAATCAAGCAGCGTATAAAGGCAGGAATAAATAAATTCGACATATTTATATATATGAATATTTTTTGCCATAGCCATCCCCCTATCGCAAAATTTTACTTTGACAACTTTCATATTGTGATTGGTCATAAAAGTTTGGGTTTGGAAATGCTTGTAGCTTGTGTATCTTACATGGTTCTTGACATGCTTGAACTTTGAATCCATATATATAGTATTCAAGACGAACCGTATGTAATTCTCTTGCTTTCTCTGTTTATATGACGATCCTACGTATGAAGTATGAATGTATGTGATACATTTTTTTCATGTCACCATGTCTTGTAAATCTGACGCTACGGGAAGAAATTGACGTCATACAAGATGAGCACAGTAGCTCATAATGTGCCACCACTTGTCATAGTTAAAAAGAAGGAAAAGTTAAAAGTTGACTTCTTCTTCTTTGTACACAATACACAACTAGTATGTATATATACAGTGTCTTGAGAGCTGTTGATCTTTTTGTCTTCCTATTTTAAATACGTCATTTCTTTGACAAACTTTGTTTAAAAAATTGTTGCTTCTTCTAGGCTGGCTATATATCACACTCAAATATGGCTCTACTGAGCAATATCAATCAGTACTTGCATTACTTTTGTCTCCTGATATGGTATTACATTACTTTGTTATTATTGTTATAGCGGTAAATTGCTACAATTAATTTGAACACAATAAGATCACAGTTCTACTAAGGCTTTTGCTTGCAAGCTAAAATGTTTCTGTTTCATGTCGCTGCTATATAACCTGTTCTAGACTCGTAAGAAATCAACTTTTCACTCCTTAACAACTGTCCGTGAAATAATAATTGAACAGTGGAGTATATAAAATAATATCTATGCACAAAATAAATGCTCTCTGGGATGATGATGGTATAGGGGGGTCTCAAAAGTGAAATTACGCACTTTGTCAAACTTTTAGTATCATCAACTAAATTAAAATTTTATGCATTTCGTTGTAGTTTTACTCAAGTATTGTTCCTTAACGTGTATTATTTTAGTTTGCGTACTTTATTGCTCTTTCGTGGCATGTCACAAATGATGAATTTGAAAAGTCGCGTTTTTGTGGGCTTCTGCAAACTTTTTCCTTGAAAGAAAGAATAATATATGGCATACAATCTTGGTTTTTATTAAACAAGCTGTACAAAATTTATAGTCAGATACATACTCCGCCCAACACACAGTCGTGTACTTGCCGCGGTTGAGTAGGCACAAGGACACAACACATAGACACTACCACATAATATGAGATAGTACTTACTATACTACACACTACTCCTAGTTCATTCAACAAAACCACAAAATTTATATTTAAACTTGGGCTTCAATGGAACACATATGAAAACGCTTGATAAGCCCGACGAGATTGCGAATACCACCGTGTAATAAAGTAAATAAATAAATATTATCTGACAAATAGTAAAGTTCATGTGGATATATAAGGTCGTTCATATTACTTAAGAAAGTACAACAACTTGCATAGCGCCAATGCTGAGAAAACTTCTATTTCGGTCAGGTTAAAGTTCATGTTCAAGTTATAAAATATTTGTTTTCCTATAAGAAAGAATACATATATATATATATGTATATCGACGAATATTCCACAGAGAATGAGTAGGAGCTGACATGTTACCCCTTCTAAATTAATCATTGACTCACAGCCTTGGTTCTTCTGCTCTATGCTGTTACTTGTATATCGTGCACGCTGATTTTGTGGTTACCATTTTCATTTCCCTGAGGAAATTGCTGTATAATTAATCAAAAGGGTATTTTAAGGGTGCAAAATCGCACGGTATAATATGAGCAAGTTATGTGCAAATGTAACAGATTGTCAATAAAAGTTACAGGTTATGTTCAAGTTTGCCAGAGTTAGGAGAGAGAATAATTTAATTTGGAAAAAAGGGCGTACTGATATTTTATTTATTCTATTAAATTTGGAAAACCTTGCAGAATATTACCGCAAGTTTTCAGAGAGCAATGTTAGTTCGTTCGAGTTGTAAAGTTTTCTCAATCTTTATCCTAGACATTCTAATTAATCTCAACTAACCTGCCACAATGTAATTGGAATGAGGTTTATGAGAAAATTAATATGGAAATTAAACTAGGACCATCTCTAGAACCAAACTCCCCTCTCTGCTCATTTCTGCTATTACATTTAAACTTTTAATTGAATAATAAATTTCATAGTATTATTAAATAAAGGCACATATATGCAACCACAATATGAAATAGTGTTTAACTTGAAAAACACTACAGATTTGAATGGAAGATTGGAACGGTTAGAAAAGTGAATTTGTCAATTTACCGGTTTATTTTCCTTACTTACAGTTGAGAAATTGCTACAACAACTATTAAAAACTCTATTTCCCTTTTAAATTATATTCTGTGACTTAACTTGTGACATTTGTTGCATACCTACAGGCAACGTGCAATCACCAAAAGAACTTTTTTCGAAATCTTACAAATTTAGCACTATATATAAAACCGTGGTCGGACAAAATCTCGAAAAAATAATCTCGAAAACTTAAATCTCGAAACCATTTTGACCGAACGCACATATCTCGTAAT
>JAHZMT010003168.1:0-14157 GCA_027743785.1 Sinhomidia bicolor
GTTTCTGGAAGAGTTGAGGTGAAAGCTCCTCAAGAGAAAGAGCCAAGCGTAAAAATTCCACAAAGTAAAGATACATCAATCACGAAAGTTGAAACGGTCATTTCTGAAATGGAAAAACAACAAACCGCATCACCTGAAGAGAAAAAAGAGTTTGTAAAAGTTGCACAAATGGACCAACCAACATCAATGGAGAAAGTTGCACCTGTCTCAGAAATATTTCCAGATAACAAAATCGAAGAAGAAACTCCAAAACAGAAAGGTCTTGAATCAGAAAAACTAAAAACGACCTTGATTGCACCCGATTCTGAAACGACAAATGAAGAAACGAAGAAAGCAGAAGTGAAAGTCGACATTCAAAAGCCGCAAATTAAAACCAGTTTGGCGGAGAATGTGACTCTTGACTCAGAGACGGCTGTGACACAGGTCAAACCCAAAACTGTTGAAGAAATTACAATTGAAACGAAAGAGAAAAGTTCGGAAGAGAAAGACATATTTGAAATGAAAACGCCCATCCAAAGCGTTGAAGACAATGTTACTGAAAGGCAAGGTGAAAAGGATGAGAAACCGCTAGAACGAGATGGCGAGAAATCGCAGATTCCAGTAAGTCTAACGGAGAAACCGAAAGAGGGAATGGAACTCGACGAAAAATCACATATTGAAGAAAGTTTAACAGAGAAAGTGGTGTCGGACTCTGGAACGCTTTACACAAGCTGGTGATGGAATCTCAGTTAAAGATGAAAAGGATAAAAAGCCACATGCAGTAGCAAGTTTAGCGGAGAAAGTAGTATTTGACTCTGAAACGCCTCCACAAATAGAAACCAAAATTGATGAAATCACAATTGAAACAAAAATTAAAAAGAAAGAGCCGGAAGATAAGCAAAAACGCGATCTGGAAAAACCGCAGTCTGAAATAAGTTTAGCTGAAAATGTGGCTTCCGATCCGTTGGCACCTGTTGCACAAACCATGGCTGTTGAAGAAAGCACAACTGAAACGAAAGAAAGCGTGCACGAAAAATCTCCTGACGCAACCACACCTCAAACTAGTGCAACTAAAGACGAAAAAGCGATTCCAAGCTCAGAAAGCCAACTTTCTCAACAGGACGAGGATGATAAAAAATACTCAATACTTGACTCTCAAGATTTGGATGAACCAATAAAACATGATGCTAAGCTTACTATTTCCACCAAAGTCACTGTAACTGACTTGAAACAGCTTACACCAGAGGCTGTAACAGATGTTTCAACCGAACATCCGCTAGCACGTCAAGTTGCCACTACAGAGGAACTAGACATGGAGAAAGCAGTTCCAGTAACAGAAGAAAGCAAATTGGAGGCAGTTGCTGCTCAAGTTACGGTTGTACCAGACGACTCTCAGAAAAGTAGTGAAACCAAAGCACCCACTAAAGAGTCGACGGTCGAGTCACTGCCGGAAGACAAAGAAAAATCATCTTTACATGAAGCTACTGGAGATTTGGTAGACCAATTTAGACAATCATCCTCTGCCTCTGAAACAATTGCTAAGCAAGTCGACACAAAAGCTCCGGCCGAATCAAAAGAAACCTTGGAAGACAAAGTGAACGAAGACCATCTAGCTCCGTTTGAAGAACCTAATCTTACTGCAAACCTTAATGAACAGTCTGTCATAAATGTCGTAAGCAGTTCCGAAACTACCACCACGTCGCTTTCCAGTCCAACTAAAACTTCCGTTGAGCAACAACAAACGACAGAAACTGGAACTGTGATTCCAAAGGAGCCTCTTGTTTCCGATGAAAAATCTATTTCAAAAGCAGATGACGCTCCATCTTATCCTATTTCTCCGTTAGAGTATCAACAGATCAAAGAAGATGAAAAGAAGTTAGAAAAAGCTGTTCCTGGAGATGTCGGAAAGTCACAGCCATCTGCTGTTGACGACAACGAAAAAACTGAAGATGTCTCTCAGGATGCTGACATTAAGGAATCCATACCAGAGGTGAAAGTCACAAGTCCAATGGACAAGCAAGAAGTAGTCGATAATTTTGAGAGGAATGATGATGACTCCATTTCCGAGTCTACTGAGCAAACTACAACGACTACCACAACAGTGACTACAGTAAGGGAACTAACCCCGTCGGAAGGCATTGATGAGTCAGTTAGTGAAGACGATGACAGCAGGAAAATTCTTACGTCACAAGAAGATTTATTGGATGAGACTGTGATTGATTCAACTTTAACACCACCTGACAATAAGACAGCAGATGATGAAGGAACTGTTCCAAAGGATGTTAAAGACAGTGAGCCGATTGTACTAAAGATACCTATCGAAACAGTACCTGTCGTAGACAAAGAAAGCAAGTCTATTCCTCAATCAGAATCTTTGCAAAAGCCCATACAGGAGCCAGCGATAGAGCAATTTGGAAAATCTCCCGATGCTCTCAAACAAGATCAATCTATCGAGCATACGACTCAAGAGCCGTCCAAAACAATGCTAGAAGAAAAAGCAATTACTTCACCTGCCGAGAAAGCTTTCTCTCCAACAACCGCAAAACAACATGTTGATTCACTCTCTGGTAGCGGGGAAGAACAGGCAGTACCAGATGCTGAAACTGCCACCACTACACCTGCTACAACAGATGCTGGTGCTGATTCAACAGAAGAACTTGATGTTCTGAAGGCAGTGTACAGTGGCGAATTGAAACCTACTCAGGTGAAAGTTAGGCATCCTGACACTGGGAAAGAAATGAATATAAACGAAGCCATGAGAAAGGGAGTTGTCGATAAAACCACGGGCGAGCTAAAGGGAAAGGGTGGTTCTAGCATGAGTTTGAAAGATGCATTGAAATTGGGCGCTGTGGTTGTTTTAGGTGCACCACTTGCACCAGTGCTGGCAGCTAAAGCTGCGTATGATAAATTGACTGAGGGAAGACAAAGTAAAGAAGAACCAGAACCCCAGTCTTTAGAAACTAAACAAGCTGAGCAGATAAAGGCACAGTCTCCACGACAAGCTGAAATAACATCTGAAAAAGAAGCGAAACCTGAAGTAATTAGTTCCACCGAAATAGTCCAAGTTAGCTCGACTCAAAATGAAATTGTAGTTTCCGAAGAAATCATTCCTGTTGAAGCTGTGATTACTACCACCACCACAACAACCACGACCACCATCATCATCTCGAAAATATCCCGCATGAAAATCCCACCTTGCAAACTTGTCTCCTCTGGAATTGTGGATAGTAACACGGCTAAAATTCTCTCTGCTCCAGACACGTTCATTGGTCCAGATGGAAAAGATGTTTCCCTACAAGAAGCCATAGCCGTGGGTAATCTTGACGGAGATACTGGGGCAATATTAGACCCACAATCTCAAGAACTTCTTACCATCAACGAGGCACTTGTCAAAAATATTCTTGATCAAAAGGGCAACGTTTGTCTTCCAGTAGCAAGAAGTCTCTCTGTTCCTGAATTAAAAACGCAGGGTTTGTACGATCCCAAGGAGAAAAAAGTAATTCACCCGGAAACTGGTGGATCACTTACCATTCCAGAAGCAATTGCATCCGAGGTTCTCCATCCAATGTCTCCAGTAACCGATCCCGTGTCCAAACGTCGTATGTCACTTCACGACGCTGTGGAGCAAAATGTGGTTTGCAAAGACACTGGTAATTTGAGAGATACACAAGGTCAAGAAATCCCCTTGTTAGAAGCAGTGGAATCGGGAAGTTACCAGGATTACAAGCATCCGCTTGATGATCACCTTCCACCTGTTGCAATGACCATACCAGCAGCATTAAAACGCGGACTTGCTGATTTGGAAAAGGGAACCATTACAAACCCCATCACAGAAGAAAGTATGCCAATATCTGATGCTGTTGATAAAGGACAAGTTATGGTTCTTCCAAAGACAACGTCAGATTCTGAAGACAGTCTTCCTCTGGACTCTGCATTGAGTCAAGGACTGATTGATCAAGTAAAAGGTACCTTCACCGATCCCACAACCCGAAAAGAAATGCCATTGTCGGATGCTGTTGAACAGGGCATTATATCACTTCCAGTATCAGAAACAGTTAAGCCTGAAATCACTGTGAGATCGATAGAAGGAAATGTACAGCTGATTCCTTCAAAGGTAGTTGATACACTTGATGCACCAACAATTAGTTCCAGCACGGTAACATTCAAGGAACCTGAAAAAACGGTAAAGGAAACAAAGAAAGTTGTGGTGAAAGCTGACAATGAGAACGATATTCAAAAGATACTGATACAGGGTGAGGCATTACCTGTGAAGCCAGCTGTTGAAGTAGATGCGACAAGTGGTTCTCTCTTGAACACTCAAACTGGAAAAGAAGTTAGTGTCGCTGAGGCGGTCGAGAAAGGAATGTTTGATCCAACGGCAACTGTGGTTGACCCCAAAACAGGAAAAGAGTTGGCTTTGAAGGAGGCAATAAAAGAAGACGTCAATGTAGAAAATGTTAAAGTGAAAGATCCTTCTAGTGGAAGGCTGGTGAGTTTGAAGGAAGGGGTCAAATTGGGACTCTTAGCTGTTGTAGGGGCTCCGGTACTAGCTACAATGGCGGCAGTGGAAGCGGTGAAAAATTTGAAAGATAAGAACAAAGATTCTCCTGATGCCCCAGTAGTTTCACCTATTCCAAGTAGTCCCATCAAAACTATTAAAATCAGCTCACAAGCAAGTAAGAAACCAACCCCACCCCCAGTAGAGGTTGAACCAGCTACTCCCACCCAAGACGATTCTAAAATTGCTGAGGAAGACTACAAGAAACCCTATCCTCTGCAAGTTGCTGTTGCACTTGGCCTATATGATAACGACACTGGTCTTATACGAATAAGTCCCACTGAGACTGTCACAATTCACGATGCCATCAGTCGAGGTGAAATTGACGGTGCAGCCCCAACATTCAAAGATCCTCGAACAGGCGAATACGTTTCTTTGGCGGATGCTATTGACAAGGGCTTGATAAAATCCAAAACGGGCCAGGTTGTAGATCCCACAAATGGGGCTGAGGTGTCTTTGGAAAAAGCACTGTCATCTGGACTACTTCCATCCCCCACAAAGAAAACCAGTCTTCCTGAAGCAGTTTACACGGGAATGTATGACTCTGCAGATAACACAATCACCACTGCGTCAGGAGAAAAGATTCCGTTGAGACATGCCATCGAATCTCAGCAAATCAGCACTGATACTACAGTAGTCAAGAACTTTGCTACTGAAAAAATCATTCCATTCCAAAGTGCTGTCGATGAAGAAATTGTAAACTTGGATGATGGGCTTGTCAAAATTTCACCGGAAGACTCGCTCAACATTCCTGACGCATTTGAGGATGGCAGAATGATGGAAGTGAATCAACCGCTTTCCCTCTCTGAAAGTATTCTTAAAGGGATTTTCCAACCTGCACAGAAAGAATTTTTGGATCCCAAGACTGGCTCTTACCTCACTCTGGACAAAGCTCTTGATCAAAATCTCATTGATTCCGACTCTGTCCACGTGAAAGACACACGGGAGGGTTTTGTAAAGAAAATGCCCCTCAAAGAAGCCATTCAATCCGGTTTTGTTTCAGCTTCAGACGGCTCTGTCACAGATTTTACTACAAACTCCATTGTTCCTCTGGTAGAAGCTTTGAATTCTGGCTTGATTGTCGACAGTAAAATGCCTCTGTCACTTCAAAAGGCAATTCATCTTGGCTTGTACGCAGAGCAAACAGGAAGAATCATTGATCCAAATACAGGGCGGCGAATCACTCTTCATGAGGCTATCAGAAGACTTGTAGTCAATCCAAATCTGCCATGTTACTGGGATGAAGAATTGAAAAAGATATTGAGTTTGGTGGAGACTTGTCGTATTGGAGTTATCGATCGTCAAGAGGGAAAGATGTTGATTCCCGTCGAGTCTCATACTCCTCAACTCAAGTTAAGCACCAAAATCCCTCTCAGTACAGCCATTGAGGAAGGTTACATCTTGGACATTGAAAAACCATTTAGCTTACATCAAGCATTAAAGATTGGACTGTACGATGAGAAGACTGGTCGTTTTGTGCATCCTTCCACTGGAAAGAAACTGACTTTGGCAGATTCCTGCAAAGAGGACTTGATATGTGAAGAAACTTCTGTTTTAAAATGCCCACCAATAGGAGGTGAATCCAGTTCAATTGTAAAATTGCCTGTGGCAATAAAGCGCGGAGTAATCAATCCAATTCTAGGGCGCTACAATGAAAACAAAAACGTTAGCATGGATTTGGTCGCTGCTAAAAGTAAAGGATACATTCTTAGCCCTGAGCGACCACTTTCTTTGGCAGATGCTGTGAACGAACAGTTATACAGTGCGGAGAGTGGTCTACTGGCTGATCCTCTTATGGGAGGTTGGGTTAACGTGGAGAAAGCAGTTGAAGGGGGTCTCGTCGATCCTCACACAAGTGCTGTGAGAAATTTGAAAAATCAGCAGATCAAATCTCTCCAAGCTGCATTGGATGATCAGGACATGATCGTGAAAAAGGGACAAGTTATGGACATTCGCAGTGGCAAACCCATTCCACTAGACAAGGCTGTTAAAAAAGGTATCATAATCAAAGTTCCAAAAGCAATATCTTTTGGCGAAGCTCTCAACGAGGAATACATTGACCTTAAACGGGGAACATTTTACGATCCCAGAACCAGTCTCACTGTGCCCCTACAAGTGGCAATAGTCAATGAACTTATTGAACCAGGTAGTGCCGTTATCAAGGATCCAATCACTGATGCCTACCGCAATCTTCGTGAAAGTATTAAAGTTGGTCTGGTTGACCTAAACAAAAGAGCGCTAATACATCCGGAAAGTGGAAAACTGAAACCGCTCTGCATCATCTTTGATCAAGGCACGGTAATTTATCTCAGAGAAGCAATAACATTCGACCAAGCTCGGGAAAAGGGCTACCTCGACATTTCCACGGGATTGTATACAGATCCATCTCTCGAGTCCCCAATAACTCTCAAAGAAGCTGTAGATATAAACGCAATTGACCCGGCATCGGCTGTGGTAAAGGATACGTTGAAGAAACGACTTGTCCAATTACCGGAAGCATATAAATTAGCACTAATAGATCCTGAAAAGGCAACTGTAATGAGCACTGCAAATAATCAGGTATTGACGCTAAAGGGTGCTGTAGAACAGGGTCTCCTTCTCACTCCAAGGACTCCCCTTAGCTTGATTGAAGCGTTAGATTATGGCTTGTATAAAAATGAGAATGGTCAGTTTAGAAATCCATACGGCGATAGTAGCTCAGAAAAGACTTTGAATGAGTGCTTGGCTAGTGGTTTAATTGAGGCGAGCAGCACTGTTGTCAAAGAGCCACAAACGGGAAGAATCATTGGGTTAGCACAAGCCCTCGAAGAAGGGGTTATCAACGGATCCGACGGCTATCTCACAGATCCGGTGACAAAGTCACGCCAGAATCTGATGGATGCTTGGAAAAACGGATATTTGATGGCAGCAGAGGCAAGGGTAAGCCAAATAATATCCCGGGTTTCTGCTCCTCTGCTGAAAAAAAGTGTTTAAAAAAGATGGATGATGATGTTGTTGATAAGCCTTGGCCTGCCTGCCTGAGAATTGCTGCTAAAAATACAATTTTAGTGAAACTTTTTTACCCCAAGGGTTTCTCTTATTTTTGGCTTTCAATTGAGATTTTTAGAGTGCAATATATGCTGGTTTGAAAATAAGCTCTATATAAAGCACGGCGATGTTTTTTATTCGTTTCCAAAATATACGCATACCTATTTGGGAATTATTTATTGCCAAGAACTGTGCAGGTTCTTTGCATTTTTAGTCGTTTTAGTTGCCTGGCCTTTGCCCAGCTTTTGAATGACAATGCTGACAAAGTAAATTTTACTCCCTCCATTTGATTTTTTTACAACTCCCCCTGGTTCACATGAAAATATTTCACGTTTTACCAAAGAAAAATGTATAAACTGCATGAGTTCTTTACAAATTACTGATTACACTTTCATGATGAACAAATAAGCATCCAAAAATGTCTTTTGAATTTTGATTAAACATTTTACACCGTAAATTTTGCTTACCCGAATCACATTTACACGACTTGTACACTATACCCCCACCATCATATCCCCCACTCGCTTTGGAAGACTCACAATTAAACTTTCAAATTTTTTTACACTGACCTTTGACCACCAATATAAATATGGCGAAGAAGTCGCTGTTTGGCTACTATCCTAACTAATTTTACTATGATGATGGGAACGCTTTAAGACAGCAATCTAATCTAACCCGCATTGCATTATTGCATGAAAAAGCTGTGCTATAAAAGAATGGTTCATAAAAAACTTGTTTGATTGGATATGCTGCTGAATTGGTTCTCTGTCCTTTTGTTGTGGGAAGATCGTTTTCTCCGTCGTTGGTTTTTTCGCTCAATTAACAACGCCTCTACTACAAAACATGCTCTATTTATTTTTTCGTCGTTTTCTGTTGTCTGTTTATTATTATTTATTTATATTTTTTTGTCTTTTAACTTATAAGTGCATGTTTTCTTGTTTCAGGGCGTTTCTCCAGTTTTCTTCTCATTTTCAAAAAAATGTATTTTGTTGCTCGTTTCTTAAAATTTGCGCGCTCGCTCCTGGTTTGTTTTTTAAAAAAATGAATATATTAACACGCATGTTGTTAAAAAAGCAACAATAATTTTGTGGTGTTTGGTCTGTTTGAAATTTGAAGGTGAAAGTCTGCTGTTGTAGATTTATGCAAATATAGCATGCGATTTTCTTCCCGCGCTGTCGCCACCGTCAGTGCGTGTTGTGGTTGCAACTTTTTGAATGATGTTTTTATGCGCGCTATCATTTTGTTTAATCTTTTTGTACTGTTTTTCGTTGATCGTTATTATTTATGTCGTATTATTTTGGGATATGAAATACGAATTTATGGTAAAATGTGATGATGTTTTTATATGCATTGCCCGCGTAGTTTTAAAACCAATATTAACAACAGTGTATTTATAGTAGTATGTGCGAAAAAAATATCGCATCGCAAATAAAAAATGATTTGCTCTCGCCAAAAGAACGCCAAACAAAAAAATGGGAATTGAAAAAAAAAATTATTTATTTTTTGTTTGATGCATGTGGAGTTTTGTGATGTTTTATATTTTTAATTAACTGGGTTTTTAAATAATTTATTCGAATACAACAATTTTTTTTGATAATATTTATGAGAGTGAGTGACTGACAAAACAAAATGAATGATGAATATAAATGCTGCAGTCTAATAATAAGACGCTTAAAAGTTATAGTTATATAATTCTAACATGCTTCCGGGTAACACTTTTAGAGTTTCAGGGTTTTTGGAGTATAAACCTATAATATGCGTTACTGTTCATTGTACATTTTACAGCTTGCTACGGAAGCACAGTACAAACAAACCGAGCAAACGGTTCATAGCCTTACGGATTGGTTGGGAGATGTTGAGAAGCGGTTGGCCAACCAAGAGACACTCAGGGAAACTGTGGATGAATTGAGAAAACAAACGATTACGGTCAAGGTTGCTGATGATGATCAATACTATGATGGAGATGATGCTATAAAGATTATGATTTCAAAAAGTCATAGGGGTTAATTGGGTGTAAACGTTTTTTGTGTTGTCATTTTGTAAATTAGCAAATCCGAGATGAGATTGATGACAGAGGTCAAATGGTTGGTACCTGCTTGGACCAAATCCGTCATTTGGTGGCTACTGGAGGAGAGATCCTTTCCAGTGAGGAGATTAGCACTTTGGAAAAGAACGGTAGAGCAATGAAAGTTCGGTACGACCGTGTGTCCGACCAGTCGGAGAAATTGTACAGGAAACTGAACACTGCTTCAGATGAGCTAAAGAAATACAAGTAAGCGACATTGGTGATCACGAAAATTAAGATTGAAGTATGTATAGCTCGTTTATTATTGGTAATTATATTTTTCTTGACAGAAATGAGGTTTCCACGTTCAAAGTATGGATGGACAAGTCCATTCGCACCCTTGAGGACAAGGAGAGAAATATTAATAATCTCAGTACAAGCGGCAGAGATAACACAAAGGACTTTGTGAGCGATGTTATTGCCCACCAGGGTGATTTGAGATTTATCACAATGTCAGCACAAAAGTTTGTTGAAGAATCAAGGGTATGTGATTTCTCAGTCAGTTATTACTAGACCGTTTTAAATATTGAATTATTTTCTATTTAACGTTACGTTTTATGGCGTGTTCAACAGGATTACCTGCAGACTCTCAACGAATTCCGTACAAATCTACCTCAACGCTTGCCATTCCTTGAATCCAGGGAATCTGCTGTGCGGGAGGAAGTAACCCACCTTACGACCATTTATCAAGATTTATTCTCACGTGCCAATAAGCTGTATGACAGACTTTCCCAACTTGGAAACAAACAAAAGGACTTCCAAGACGCTCTCAACAAGGCCCTCGCCTGGCTCAAGGATGTCACACCGAGAGCTCAAAAGGTTCTTTCGGAGCCTGTATCTGGAGAACCCAAAATGGTGGAAGATCAACTACACAGAGCAAAGTCTTTGCAAAACGAAGTCCTCTCCAATGGAAGACTTATCGATGGTGTTCGACAATCTGCCAATAATCTTCTCAACAGCATGGAGGATCTTTCTCCAGCTGAGAGAAATGCAATTGAAGGTGCATGCAACGATCTCTCAACGAAATACCAAAATCTTATCGATGCCATTGGAGAAAAGATTAAGGATCTTGATTCAGCTCTGGTTCAAAGTCAAGGTCTTCAAGATTCTGTGGATAGCGTAAGCAACTGGTTGTCACAAGCAGAAAACCAAATGAGAACCATTTTCAAACCAGCCAGTTTAATCAGGGAACGTCTTGATGAACAAATTCGGGAAGTAAAAATGCTTCAAGCTGATATTGACTCACATAGACCAAGTTTGGAAAGCATGGCTCGGTCTGCTGATGATCTGATGAGATCTGGAAGTGCTCGCGTGAGCAGCAAGGTTCAAGGAAAGCTGAAAGATGTGCTGGCAAGATATGAGAAACTTGTGGAGAAACTTGTGCAGCGTGCTGTGTTCCTTCAGGAGGTTTCCACACATTTAGATAGCTTCCTGGTTAGTGCCAATAGCTTTGACCAGTGGTTCTCCGACATGTTTGAAATACTTGAAACCAAGCTTCAAGGGGATGATGCTGTTGCTCGATTGGAAGATATTATGAGAAGGAAAGAGGCGCGCAGACCAGAGTTTGAAGATATGACTTCCTCTGGAAAAATGCTGGTGGCGAAGAAAGATGTCACCGATACAATGCCAGTCAAGGATAAGATTAAGGTACGTTTACTCAAAAGATTTGTTTCTAGGAATATTACAACCTATTTATATTAGTAGAGAAGCTTTTCACAATGTTCTTTTTTTGTCACAGGCCCTTGAAAACCAGTGGAAAGAACTCACTGCCGCCGTAGATGATAAGCACAAGTTGAGCAAGTCAAGAACTGACGCATTGAATGCGTATGAAAAACTCCGTGATCAAGTTCAATCCTGGCTGACCAACATGGAGACTCGTGTAAGCGGTCTTCATTCGGTTTCAGTTGAACTTGACATCATCAAGCAGCAGACAGACGAACTCCGACCCATCATCAAGGAGCATAGAGATTACAGCACAACCATTGACAAGGTTAACGAACTCGGCGTAGCCTATGATGCCATAACTCGTGGTGATCGTCACGAAAGTCCGCGTCGTCGTGGTCTCGCCTCAAGTCCTGTCAAGCGACCAAGTTTCAGAGCGTCGTCCAGTGAGCCAAGAAGTCCATCACCTACAAAGACACTCTCGGGTTTTGATGGAAGAAGTCCAATGTCGCCAAGTGGATCCAGTGGTTTTGGCAGCAGACGATCAAGCCAAGAGAATTTCTTGAGCCTAGATGATGCCAGTCCAGTTCAACAACAGTTGAACGAAATCAATCAAAGATACCAGCTTATTGGCATGAACTTGTCGGACAGGCAGAGTGATTTGGATAGCACGAGAGAGGAAGTAAAGAAAATTGCCGATAACCTAAAGGCTCTGACTCAATTCCTTGACAAGGAAGAACGACTCATGCCAAAGGATACCATTCCAACAAGTCGTGAAGAGGCCGACAAGATGGTTCGTACCATCAAGAATATTCTTGAAGATATGTATGAAAAACAAGGAATGCTTGACAACACCCGCATCCAAGTGTCCGACCTCATCCGTAGAAAACCAAACGCTATCGGAGCAGATAATCTCCAAAGTAGCTTTGAGTCTGTCAACCAGAAATGGAAGGATCTTCAAGACAGGTGCAAGCAAAAGGTCAAGTTTTTGGAGAACATGAAAGAGTTCCATGACTCTTACGACAACTTGAACGTGTGGCTTAACTCCAAGGACAAAATGTTGGGTGTACTTGGACCAATCGCTTCAGATCCTCGCATGGTCCAAAGTCAAATGCAACAGGTGCACGTAATAAGGGATGAGTTCCGTGCTCAGAAGCCAACCCTAGATAGTTTCAATAATGCTGGAGATGAAATTCTCGCCACAACAAATCCCAGCTCACCAGACGGTCGTAAAATTGAAGATAAGTTGGCTACAGTTAACCAGAAATGGAACGATCTTCTCCACAAATTGGATGACAGAGAAAATAATCTTGAACAAGCTTCCGGTGCCAGCACAGATTTCTTCAACAGCTTAAATAAATTACAAGACAACTTGCACAAGATCAGTGATGATCTTGATGACCTCATTGCGGATAAGGGAGATCCAGATGAGATGCTCAAAAAGTTGGAAAATATTGAGCGGAATTTGAACAACCAAAGACCAATTCTAGCTGATGTGGAAGCTGCAGGTGAACAACTTTGCGAAATTCTTCAGGATCCCGCTGCAAAATCAGACATTAAGCAGAAACTCAGTCAAGTTGGCAGATTGTACAATCAATGCCAAAAGAAATTGGACAATTGCAAGGCTGAGTTGGAGAATTCCAAAAAGGACGTCAAGGAGTTCAATGACGCCTGCGACGATGCTAACAACTGGCTGCACAATGTTCTCTCCCAACTATCTGAAAAGTTGCTTGTGTCTGCTGATCGTGATACACTTCACAGACAAGTTGTTGAATTTGAGCCCATCTACAAAGACGTCATGGGCAAGGAGCATGAGATCATCATGACCATCAACAAAGGAAAGGAGTTGGTGAAAACATCTAGGAAGAATGAGCAGCGCTTGATTCAGACAAACATTGACAAAATCCAAAAGGCTTGGGATAGACTTAAGAAGGAAGCTGTAGATCGTCACACTCGTCTCAACACTTGCAACGAACATTGCAGAAAGTATGACAAGAGCTTAGGACCGTTTGTCAATTGGCTTACACAAGCAGAAGACAAGCTGGACAGTTTCCGTCTGACAGACTTCAAGAAAGCCGATATTGACAAGTTGTTAAAGGACGTAAATGCGTTCAAGAATGACTTGTGGAGAAAGACGGGAGATTATGAAGCAACCAGCCAAGAAGCTGGAAAAGCCATTGGACAATGTTCAGAGACAAGGAGAGGATCTTTGCCATAACGCACAAAAGCAACGGTGCGATGATGGTCACATTCGAGAGGCGGTTGAAGACCTCTTGGACAGATATGATAACCTTACTGGAAAGTTGGGTGATAGACTGTCTGATTTAGAATCATCTCAAAGAGCCATGGCAGAGTTTACTGAACAAATGAAAACACTTTCTAATGATATTGGTGAATTGGATAATGAGTTTGGAAACTTTAAACCAGTGGGTCGTGACATCCCCACAGTTAAGAAGCAGATCGGAGAGATGGAAACATTTGATGAGAAACTCAGAGATAAAAGAACGGATGTGGAGCATGTTGCCAATGCATTGGATGACCTTATCAGAAGAGGAGTGGCTCCTGATGCGAAGGGCATGAAAGATCAAATTGAAAGCTTGAGAAAGCAATTGGCAAGATTGGATACAAAGGCAAAGCAAAGAGAAGACGAGTTGGATAAAACTCTTGCCAGGTTGGAAGGCTTTTATGACCTTTACAACAGTACCAACGATGAAATCAATGATTTGGTACAGCAGGAGCGGTCATTTAGCCGTAACATTGGTGGTGATGTTGAAAGCATTCGTGCACAGCAAGAAGAGTTTAAAGTTTTCAGATCGAGATTCGTGGAAGCTGTTGGCAAACAAGTTGATGATGTCAACAAGACTGG
>JAHZMT010003169.1:0-31194 GCA_027743785.1 Sinhomidia bicolor
GTCTATGGATTTTATAAGGATAAAAATTAATAAACAAATCAACAAGTACCATCTTCATCGACAAGAAATAAAATTAGGCAATAATGCTTTTATTAACTTATCGTACTTTTTAACACGAATAACCAGTCATGAAATTATTATCCAACTGTATAATATTTTATGGGTATTTTATAATAATAATGATAATTGTATATGTGGCGATTAGTTTGGTGAGATGATTGTTCTAGTAGAAAGTAGGGATAGTTTAAATAATGTATAGAGTATAGGTGAGTTGATTGTCATATTATATAACTGTTATCTTTTCAAAATTCAAAATCTATTTTTTCCATGATATTTTTTATGTATTTTGATAATTAATCAAATTATTTTCGCCGCCCATTGTTGCACCCCTTCATGCACTCTTGATCTGTCTGGTTGGTTTTGCGCTTTTTCGTTTGCAGTTCCATTGACGGAGACCGAGTTGACGTTTTCAGCGGCGTTTGCTGATGAACATTCCTTCTCGATTTACCACTTCGCAGTATGCTTGTTGGAGCAGCGACATTATGATCCCCTTCCAAATTATGATGAATAGCACGGCGTCCACCTGGATCCTGTCCGCCGGAAGAGGACGACTGTGCGCTGGTGCAGCCACGGGTCACTTCAGCAGTAGCATCTCGTTTCGGTTTACTTTCATCTTTCACCGTTGGCATCTTGGCTAAATAATGCGAATTCAAATATATAATTCAGAATATTATACGCCTCTGAGCAGACCAAGTTTATCTACTGGCTTGTATGTATGTATATGTATATGTGTGTATGACTGGTCCAAAGTGTTTGTAGTTGTCAGGTATGCAAAAATATGCAATAAATGGAGCACATAAAATAAAGGGTTGTTTATAACCGCGCTCGCAAAAAGTACAAAAAAAATAATCTTGTTGAAAAATGTTGGAGCGTAAATAACATTTGTAACTATTATCATTATTATTATTATTATTGCTCTATATAAAATGTTATAAAAGCGTATTGAGGTTAAATACATCAAATTACCTACACTACAAACTAAAAGAGCTGTTTTTAGGCTAATGAAGAGAGCAGCAGCAGCAGCAATGAAGAATAAAAGACATTTTACATACATCTAATATATAAAAAAATATTAGTAAATTTGCTTTGCAACTACATACATTACAGAAATTAATCTCAGGGCACCGCACTCACATTAAATATTAAAATGGACCTCTTGTTGTCATTAAACTACAACAGCAGCGAATGCAAACTAAATTATTAATTTGTAACGACGACGACAACGACGATAAAATATGGAAAAAAAGGAATAGGTAAAAATTGAAGGGATAATTATTAGCGCCATTACACACGCGGCTCTTTGCTAAAACTCAAACAAAAAAAACAAACAGACAACTAAATAGATATATTATTGCTGCAGCAACAAACAAAAAAAATATCGGATGTACATACAAGATACACAGGTAATTACTATTATTATTATTATTAGATATTATTATTATTACATTAGAAAAATACCATAATAATATGATGCTTACTACGTTCGTTCTAATTACTTTTGTGTTGTTGACTGTAAAAATGACTATGCGCATTTCAAAATTGCATTAAAACTAATTTACGTTCAAGTATATTATCTTCTAGAACTAGAATGTTAATAGGTATTTCTGAAGTATAAGGTGTATTATTATTAGTCGTAAAAAAGTTGCCGGTTAGCACTTTGCACCAAATACTATAAGATGAGTATAGATTACAATTAAAGAAGGTAATTAATATTAATTGTATGAGTGTGTATATATCTTTGACTACTAAATTTTAAACCACACAGAGAGTGTTGATAATGATGATATGTTGATGCCATTTTGTTATCACTCTGCACTTGTTTCCTCTCTTATTTTTGTTTCTTTTTTGTATAGATATGCATGCGGTGTGTTTTTCAAAAGAGTCGACAAGAAACTGACAACTTATTCCCAATTTTGTACTGACCATGATGCTTGGATTTGGACTTGTTTGAGCTGCTATTATTGTTATTGTTGGCGGTGCTGGTGCTGCTGCTGCTGGTCACTCTTTTCCCATCTACCACAGCAACCTTGGCCGTTCTCATGGGCAACTTTGTAATTTGAATGGTGGGATGACGATGGTGCACTGGCTGATGGCTTGCTTCCCTGCGGGGTTGTGTAGATGACGTAGAGCAGCCCTCGTACATTACATCCGTAGCAGCAGCTTTTCTCCGACTACTTGGCTTTTTCGATGTGCCCGTGGTCGCTTGACTTGCTACACTGGTATCACTGGTGCGCTCCTTGTGGGGAGAGGGACGACTGGATGACTCTCGAGCGGTGGTCATCATCATAAAATTCCCGTCCGCACTACGCCCGTTAGTAATGGGCTCCTCTCTTGTCAGTGAACTTGCTCTGTGTGGGGGCTTTGGAGGCTTTGGCTGCGTTTTATATTTTTCTTCGTGTTTTTTGTCCTCCCTGAGGACTCCTCGGAGAGTTCTCTCCTTGTTCTGCTGCGTCACTTGAAGCGGCTTGCGGGATTTCTTAGGCAATGTATCTGCCTCCAGCTTGCTCTCGTTTAGAGTCAGAGCACTACTGATGCCCATGTCCGTTGTTACTCGCATTGAAGAAGCCTTTTTCGAGGAGGAATGAGAGGTTGACTTGGACACCGTGGTGGCTACCTCAAAGCCTTCCATGCCCAGCATCGCATCCTTGGTTTTGGCGTGAATGGTATTACTGTTGTAGTACTTTGTTGGACTGCTGATATAATGCTCCGGCTCACTGTGCACCTCCACAATACTTTTGTTGGCGTTTATCTTACTATCTCTACTATTATTTGTTTTGCGGTTCGCCGGGATCGACACTTCGGGAACAGACTTGAGACTTTTTATTGCCGGCAGAGACTTACCCGAGTACAAGTCATAGCTTGAAAACCGCTTATCGTTACTACTATCGCGTTGTATGGTCGTGGTGGTGGTAGTGGAGGAGGAGTTGCTACCATTTAGAGCCGGTTCAGGAATGATGGAAACAATATGACTCTCTTCTGAAGACTGCTGCTCTTGCCTTTCTACTGACGACTCCTTGGACGACGAGTTACTCTCCCGTTGCCATGGATACACAACGGATATTTTTGGCAGTGACTTCAGCTCCTCGTTTGGAATGGGCTTGTTTCTAAACCGAATCTCGGATATCCATGGAGGTTCCGTGTTACGAGACTGCTGTGCTGTCGTCTGCTGTTTTTCTATTAAACTCCAATCGGTAACCCGAGTCTCTCGGCTTTTCGCCTTTGACACCCACTCGGGTTCTGCGCGCATGGATTTTGGCAGAGTGAGGGATTTGGCGCCAACAACTGCAGCCGTCGATTTACTCTGGGAAGTGCACGTCTCCTGTTGATGGTGATGATGATGGCTCTCGTAGTGGGCAGGCCCTTTCCAAGTGTGATCTAAACTGAGCAGAGGCTCTTCGCCGGGATCCTCCTTTTCGTCCAGAGGGTCCTCCATCGTCGCAGTTGTAACCGTCATTTCCCTTGAGTTGCTATTGATTTCCTCTACATCCGCGTCGTTGTAGCTTCCAATGGTAACTATTGACTTTGATTTCCCCTCTCCCTTCTTCACGAGGGTGGACAGTGTGGTTGCCTTGTTGACATCATTGTTGCTGGGGGACAAGATGCTACCGTTACTGCTGCTGTTATGATGATGATTATTATTACTAGTAATATTGTTACTGGTTTTCGAATAAAATCTTCCTCTCAGCTCAGCACCCGTTTTTTCAAAGGAAGCAAACTGGACGGGTAAAATGGGAGTTGGAGGCTTTTTGCTGAGATATGTCGAGGACAACGGGCGATTATTTAGCTCACTTGCGTGAGACTCCATAGGACTAATCACGGCTGAGTGTCTAAAATTATTCTTTCCATTTTTTGCCCCCGTCCCGTACACATTTGGCATAACTGGGGAAGGCACTGAGGAAAAACGCTCACGGCGCTCCTTCACGCTGAGATTATGATACTCTATGTCGCTGCTCATCCTATCCATTTTTTCAGAATCGTCCTCGGAGGGAGGAGCAGTATCCACTAGTCCATTGCTATCATGCTTGTACCGAAAATCCACAGAGGTTATCTGAGGTCTGCTGCTGCTTGTCGTTACAATGGCCTCCATGCTCCCCATTCGCAGGGTACCGTACTGGTCTTTTTCAGATGTGGGGAGGGAGTAGGTGCTAGTCGTACTGCTGTTGTCGGATGACTGTGATGCAGCTGCATTGAGTCTCTTTCTGTTCCTGTTATTCATCTCGATCAGACTTCGCCTTGTGGCTAAAGGTACAAACGAGCCGTTTTCATAGAGAATGTTATCGAAACGAAAGTGCTCGTCTTGCTGATCGTTCTCATCATCATCATCGTGATGCTGCGGCGGTGTGGGAGATCCTAAAGGAGAGCTGGAGCCTTCTCGTGACGATGGTGACTTGAGCTGCTTCAAATAGCGCTGGATTTTCATTTCCCCGTAATTCGAGAGGATCATGTGACTTGGTGATCTAACGTCGTCCTCATAGTCGTCTAAATTGTTATTACCATTGTTATTGTTGTTACTGTTGACAATGCTATCTAAATTGACAAAAACACGACTATTTCGACTCTCAGAGGTTCGGCGGTCATAATGCCCACCAGCAACAACACCGTTTAGCTCAAAATCACTTTTCGAGCCATTCTCAAAGGACGAGGCCAACAATGGAAGGGAGTTGGGCTCCGGAATAGTCGATACCTCTTCAATCTGAACTGTGCTCCCATTTTCCTCACTCTTTGGACCCTTGCTCAATGTCTGATGCACGCTCATGTCAATTTTATCATTCTGCTTATCTTCACCATCAACACCGTTGCCAACCTCCATTTCGACTATGTAAGCCGTCTCACTGCTTTTTTCGCTTGTTGATAGGGTCGCCGTGGTAGAGTCCAACGAAGACATGGACGAGGAGGACGAGTAGGAAGACGATTGGTTTTGCTGCTGCTGCTGTTGTTCTTTCTTTCTCTCGCTACGTTTCTTTCTCCTAAACAATCCCTTCTGCTTGTACGCATCATTTGTTGCAGAGATACTGGTGACCACATCCTTATCTCGTGCAGTTTGAACGGGCTTGTGGTCAACAGAGGATATCCACGTTTGCGACACTTGCACTGTTTTGCCAAGCTCCTTCACGTTTCCATTCATGTCCAACGTGTCCTGCTCAACTTCGAGCATGGCAGGATGGTCACGCCCATTTTGATGATGATGATGATACTGCTGCTCATAGCTTTCCGTTTTTATTTGCGACTCCCCTTTGAAATTTATACTTTCAATACTTCGACTTTCGTCCAAAATTCTACTCAGCGAGTCATTCAAGAAGCTCAACTGTCTCTGAGTTTCCCAGTCCATGTGATCATCCTTTTCACCCACATCCTCCTCCTCATCTTCATCCGCCCAGTCTTTTGACTCCTGCTTTTCACCCGCCGAACCACCAGAAAAATAGCTTCTGAAAGACATTTTATTTATCAGATCTGGCGTCTCGTCCAGCATCTTTAGCAGTTTTCGAGATCTCTCCAACGACGGGGACAACGAGTTGGAGCTGGAGTCGTGATGTAAAACATCCGGCGTTGAAATCATCTGACTCAGCTCCGATTCCTGTTGATCATCATGATGGCGAGGATAGTGAAGAGAGTGGCGGTTGTAGGAGTGCAAGTCATTTGTAGACGATTCCTCAGTCCCATCAATCTCCTCCACAATCTCCACGCCGGAGGATGATGACTTTTTCAACGAGTCGTTTTCAGCCTCGTAGCTACCTTGTCGTGTAAAGTTGACAAGTTGCTCATGTGACGTGTTTAACATTATCACTGACTTTTTCTCCTCGTTAATTGAATTAATACTATTATTGTTATTATTGCTGTTAATAGTGCGCAGCCGTTGAGTAAATGAGTTTCTCCTATTTCTCTCATACTCGAGGTCATCTTCATCGTCGTCGATCAGATTCCCATGATTATGACGAATGGTCGGCGTGTAGTCTTCTCCTCCCGAGCTTGTTCCCGATGACATGGTCGAGTATAGCTTGTCGCCAACCTCCTCAGTCGTCTGCTGTTGACGCCTTTGCTGAATGCTTTGAAGCAGATCCCAAGACATTCTTCGTCCGTTTCTCTCTCCATGTCCGTTACTAAGAGGCTCATCCGCTTCATCCCGCAAGCGAGAACTAAACTCGTGTAAACTCGACCGAAAAGAGCTGGCAAGAACGCCGTTAAGACTATCTTTTGAGGGAAGAGCTAGTACTGAGGAAAGACCGTCAAATTTTCCCGAAATCAGGGACGTTGACGACACCGCCTTTTTCTTGCGGTCCTTTTTGAATTCAAAACTGGAGTCTCTACTACTGCTCACCGAAGAAGATAGACCACCCAGTGCAATGGGCACCACTGTTTCCATAATTCCAGGCTCATTGGAACCGGCCTCCTTGCTAACATGATTATCAAAATCCAGCTGGGTGTCGCCCCTCATCATCAAATTCTCGTCGTCCAGGTGGTGATGATGGTGGTGATGGTGATGATGCTGAAGGTGGTTACTCCTTTCGAGGGTTGAGGATGAGCGAAGCTTTGTCTGAAGCTCCAATTGAATTTCAACAGGGAATCCCACGCGAATTTTCGGAGAAATATTCTTAAAGCCGACGATCGACATTCCAGACTGTTCTCCTCCCGTTATTTTACCTACATCTGGATCTGGCGTGTCGCGAAGATTGTCGTCAGAGTCCACAAGGATCTGTCCCTCGTCAGGTCTCTGTGCCTCGGGGCCATCCTCGGGACTACTACAGAGCAGGGCAGCAGGCGTGTGACGCCTTGTTGGTGGACGTCGTATTCCCATTGTTCCACTTCTACTAACGCTTATCCTTTCTCGCTGCGTTGATGTATCCAACGGCGTAAAGGACATCTACAGAAAATATAGAACAACGCGCTCATTCAAACAATCGTCAGATAAACGGTCAATTGGACACAGACGATGAAAAAAGCTTTCCACTACATTACATTTAAACAAGTGAGCACGCCTTCACACAAAGTGCGTGCAAATTAAAAATTCAAGACACGCATTTCTCTTATGCACGGCACACTGCAAAAACGCTCTCTCAACTCTCAACATCGTTTTATGAAACAATGTGATTATTGCAGTCTTGTGATATGCAATATGCATGCACATTACATAAAGCTACATTGATAAATGACGCTGATAACATTAATAATTAAACATTAGCGAAAAGGAAAATAAACAGAATTAAAATATTTAATTCTACGTAATAAATTAGTGCTGCACACAGCAAGTTAATGACTTTTGGTTTCTTTCTTTAAAAAAATAAGTCTAGCAGCGGACAAGAATTAAAATTAGGCATTTATCATAAACAAATAGGAAATTTCACTATTTACCTTATCATCATCTTTTTTTTTAAATTCATCTAAACAACAAGTAGCTGTGAATACGATGTAGCTCTATCGTTGTAGATTATTTATTCTTGTTTCGACTAACCGCACTGCTTGCTCGCGAACACGCACACATTAAGATATGCGTATTTATTTACATCTTTTCGAATCTTTAACTTTTGTGCTACCGCCGCAACAACCGCTGCTGCTGCGCTGCCATGCATCGAAAACTGTATAATGTGCCTACAACATCTATCTTTCGACAAGCTGACCTGTATAAATGCCCATATAACATTCTTCTCGACATATACACCTTATCTTGCCTCTCAACTTATCAATCACAATCACCGCTGCTATGCTTCTTAAATTTTCAGACATGTTCTAGCAAAGCTACTCAGCTAGTTTGTACTATTTTTCCTTCATATTTCACTCAGCTTGCTATCATAATCATCATGCAATGTTATTTTCAAGTAGCGATAGCAGCATTGAGTTACTTTTTTTGTCTCGCAGTGTCCGTCCGTCCGTACCACACGCTTCAGTAATCAAAGTTCACCAAGCTACAGCGTACATTTATCGTACATGGCATACTGAAAAGTGAATCTGTTTTCTTTGACATTCAGGAAATTTTTCTCGAAAATGGCACATTCCGATAGTTAAAAATATTTACCTGTTTAAGGTGGCATGCAAATTGCCTTTATTTCAAAGTTCAAGCAACTTTCGCTACCTTTCCACATCTGTCTTTACAATCAATTTTTTTGGTAATATTTTTTAACATGCAAGCAATCTACTCTCATCTAATAACGCAAACTAGCCAGTTTTTTATCAATTAACCATTGTAAATTATAGACACGGAGGAGATTTTCAAATTGGAAAAAACTGGTGCACTTTTCCTTTCTTTCGAGCAGCAGCAACTCTACTGCACTCCTGCTGCTACCGTTGCTGTTTTCATTCCAAAAAAAAAAAATTTTTGCACACGCCAATTTCCGTAGGCAATGCAGCATGTAATGTGCTTTTATACCTACGAAAAATGCTAGCCAGCTTTTTATTCCTTTTTTAAGATAATGCTATCAGTGTTTATTAGTAATTTGACAGAAATTTCACTTGCAAATTACTTTCATTTTCATGATGAGCTATTTCAGCCGTTCTTTCACGCCTCCTACCACTACCACTACTTCTTGGTGGGTGATGATGACTACTCGTGGTGACATTGCCATGCGTGCAGGCAGTTTGATTAATCTTTAGAAACTATAAAGAGTTGGCAGATAGATAAGAGACGATTATCAGCAGCAGGTAGTGGTCGTCGTAGAAAGTAGATATATCTGCAAGAGCTTACCCTGAGATTCTCAAATTCGTCAGCACGGCCTCCTCCACCACCACTTACTGTAACGGTTTTGGTAGTTGTCTTGTTGCTCGTTGTCTGCAAAAACAAGCAAGAAAATAGAATTAAATTTATTTACAAATCAATCCAACAAATTCGATTAGAATAGCCAACTGGATGAAGGAAACTATTATTAAATATATTAATTGTAAACCGGGCCTAATTAAGTACAGGCAGTTAGGCAGTAGTAGTGTTCATCTTATCATCATTATTACTCCATTACTATTATTTTCAAGTGTCGCCATTATAACATAACCCCAGTAAAGATAACAACGTTCAGCTACGAGCAATAAAATGATTGATAACTTTAGCTACGCATTGAAATAAAAGCTTCTATTTTATGGCCATTTTCTGAGAAGCAAAAAGCTTTGTTTTTGCGGCCAAAAAGAGAGGAGGTTTTGCTGATTGTTGTACGAACAAAGCATCACAGCAACATTTTATTGCATTATTGTACCGAGCTTACATACCTACTACAAGAATGCTGTATTCACACCAAAAATAAACTAATAAAATTTCTTTATTTGAAAAAGTGTTACGGTCTGACTGTGAGTGAGTAGTGGTAGTAGGATCATGATGATGGTAGGTACTACTAGCTAAAAGTAGGTAGCTAAGCATTTTCGCTGAAATAATAATAATAACACCGTGTGCAATTAACACAGTATAAATGAGTTAACCAAGCTGAACGAATCCCTCGACATGATCATCATGAATGAATGAATAATACGACTTTAAGGCGTAAAAACGCAGTCATTCAGCGCCATCATCAACGTCAGCCCTTGCAGAAGCCCACACAATTGTAAAATAATATATGCAACAACAGAACATGGTCGTTCGGTTGGGTAGTACGTACGGTTTGTTGCTATGCGCATGCACGCACGCTTCATTTTCTTCTGTATTATTGGCTGACTTAATCATGAAAATAAATTCATATATCTCTACATGTAGCACTCTTTATATTTTCAGCGACTTATTTACAGATTGTGGACAATTTAATGGTATTAATAATAATAATAATATCACAACAATGTTGTTGGCTGCCATTGATTTCATTGCAGACGCACACTAATCTCTGTTTCTCTGTATTTTTTAACGACTGCCATTACTACATGATGCCACTTGCTACTACCACCAGTAGTAACAACGCGTATGCAAATAGGTATGTACTGTATGTACCTATGTATGCATCTTGTGAACCGCAGAGCTTACACTGGTTTAGTATAATATATTTTTAAACAGAGATCTAACGATGCACAAATTCTCTTATTATTATTGTTATTATTATTATTATTATTACTGCCTCTTCATCTTGTTACGAGATGTGTTTACTAGTGTTTGCAAAATAATTGCATTTGTATCTCTGGATAATATACAATATACATGTCTATTAGACTACTGATGCTGATTTACTCTCTGGGTTGTCCAAAAAATCCTAATAATATTATTAACATGTTCAGAAAAACAATGTTAATTGCCAACGTGAGTTGTGTCTACTTTTTTTACACGGCTGCATAATAATAATAATCAGTGCTTGTCCGAGAAAAAAATGTTAAATTGCAAGCAAACGGATACAAAATAGTTGGTTGGGGTGAGCGTTGTTTTGTTGCAGCAGCAAATGAATTGAATTATGATTGAATGAATAGATAAAAAGAAACAAGGAGCAAAGAAAATCAAGAGGACAACTGAAATCACAAAGTTAGGAGTTGGCTGGTACACACAGCTAGTTACAACAAAAAAAGTAAGCACACACAACAATGATTTTTTTATGTCGTTGCCATGCCACTTCAAAAACATTGTGTCTGTCACAGAGGAAAAGCGTTTTTTATGACAGTAGCAGCAGCAGCTGCAGCAGCGCAGGTAATAATGCAAATAAAATGAAAATTAGTCTTCTCTTTTGTCTTGTGCAACATAATTGCAAATCGTGCTCACACCACCGGTAGCAGAGCAGCAAGAGAGCTATAGAGAGCAAACAAAAAAATCAACGAATATTGTAATTTAGTAGTTAAGTTACAAGCTTTAAGCGACCTTGAACCCATTCTTTTCCAATTTACACCAAATCGATTTAATCTATTTTCTAAAGGCTTTTCTCTGCCTATGAAAAAACGTTTCAAAGAGAACTGTGCTGTTGTGCTTTTTTGTACATGACTAGAAAAAAAAAAATTAAAATCACCAATGAATAATTGCAACTGTTGCTGCTGCTGCAACCGTGTGTGTGTGTGTGTCTGTTGGCTTGGTGATAAGAGGATTTGATTGGTAAACAAACAAATAAATGCATGGGCAGCAGAAGAAGAAAAAAAATGTGCAAAATCACCGTGTAGATTATTATTATTATTACAGAGCACATCGTGTCGTAAATTGAGAAGAAAAAACTGATACGCATACGTTTTAATCATGCACAAAAGATGCACTTTTTTCTACCTGCGAATGTATTTATTATAGCTTGTCTCTCTCAAGTCTCAACAAGTAGCCTTTAGATTAAAAGTATAAAATCAATTTGAGAGGCAAAACGACTACTAAAAGTAACAAGTGTGGCTGGTAGTGTAGTGGTAGTAGTAAGTACAGCCATGTGCCAATTACCATTTAATTTATGCTCAAGAATATCATCGATGATGATAAAGACCAGCCAGAGCCAGCCAGCCAGCGTGCGTTCGTTCATTAGCACCACACGACCAAGTGCACATATATAAAAAGATGAACAGATGAAATAATTTATGGGGCTATTAAGTTACATGTTTTACAGGGATTTTGCCTTGTTTATCGTAAAAAGCAGCAGGAGCAGGCAGGCAGGGGCAGTACAAGTAGTAATCACGTTGGTTATCAATCAGGTAACCAAGTAAAAGTCAATTTCTACACTTTTTTTAATCGTGTTACAACCTGCTCGCATTACACCAAAAGGGGAGTCGAGACGTAAGAAAAAAAGCTACAGATAGTCAGTCAAGTCAATCATCATCATCATGATAGTTAAATCTGATTCATTAATTAGCAAGTGAACCATTCCTCCCTGATTACTTCTTACAAGTCAAATTGCATTTTGATTGTTTGTTGTGGTGGTGGCTACTTGTAGTGTACTTACGCACTCACAAACTTGTGATGATGATATGATGATAAGTACGCGGCCAATGCAAATTAATATCGATATTTTTTTGTCCGACGATAACGATATAGTGTGTGTGTGTGTGTAGATCACGCATCCATATAGCGCCAGTCACAGAAAAAAAATCGTTTGTTATGTGCTTTATTATTAAAAGAGGCAACATCTTCTGAAACTAAATTTATCTCGTTAACATTTTATTTTACCAATAGCTAAAATAATAATCTATTTTTTTATGTTGCTGTTTTAAAGCACAACTAGCTCTAAAAAATAGTAAAAGAACTACTTGTAAGGTAAGGCCCATTATAATGTCATCCGTGCGTAGTAGTAAACAAGCAAGGCACTCTCTCACATCACTCGTAAACAACAACAATAATAATAAGTAATAATAATAATAGAAACTGAACTGAGATTTTGACTCTCAGCTTCTTTGCATCCATCTGTTCATTGATGCTGTTTTAGAAAGAAAACCCTATATATTTAGGCCATTTGAAATATTATTATTGCAATGTACCTTCTCATATCCTATCATCATCATCATAACTTGAAAAAAACAGTGGTACTTTAGAATGTTGTCTAGTGCCTTGCAAACGTTGTAAGAAGGGATCACGCGATCACGGTACTACTACTACTACTGGTTGCAGGACCCTCAATTAGTTGTCCCTCTGGAGTGAAAATCGGTATGGTTCTTGTCCTTTATCTGTAGAAGCTGTACACCACGTTAGACGTTAAATGGACGAACAGTGTCCAAGTTTAAGCGCAAACTAAATACCATTTAGCCGAACAGACTGACAGGCAAAGTTTATAAAGTATCTTACTACTAGCCGTGTGGGGTGATCCCTAATCCCTACAAACTTTAACGAATAATCAATGTAGAAGATTGTTTAAGTTTAAGTGTTGTTGTACGAGTTGTTGGTGTTTTCTTTCCCCCTTTGCAAGAAAACACGAACAGTATCAGCAATTTGTTAAACATTTTCACTCTTTTTTATGCTTCCGCTGTGCAGAGAAGAGAAGAACATTTATTTAATCGCTTCAAAAATATCTCTCTCTCTCTAAAACATTTTTTCGTGTTTTGCAAAATTGGTTCCGTTCGTGTGTGGCAGGCAGACTGATAATACTACTACAGAAAATAAATACAATAAATAAATAAATAAATAAGGTGTTCAAACAGATTCATATCTCGTTTGTGCTTTTCGAATTTTCAAACAGACAATTTATTTATTTATTTGTGGAAAGGAGAAGAAACTGTGTGGTGATAAAAATCTGTTTTTTTTTCTCTCTCTCTCTCTCACTGGCTCAATTTCACAATTCACACAAATGTTCTTCTTCTCTCTTCTTGTGTCGGGTTAAACAGGTACAAAAAGTAAATAAGTTTTAAAGAAAAAAGCTTTCAAACTTCAGATAACACCTGTGCGCCATGCTTCTTCTCTAGCCAACTAAAAATACTACGAACAAAGCTTGTTCTCAGCTTTTTACTCTGAGTCATTCATTCTACTGCTATTTTTCGCTGAACATGCAAGTTGCATGTTTGCTTGCATGCATTTATTATTATTATTCAGCTAAAAAAATATAGGTCTGTCAAACGTCAACTTAATAACAGTATCATTTTTTAATCTTTGTAAAATTGCACTTTTTTATTGGTACAACTATCTGCGCGTTCTTCTTTGTTCCACCACATTCCATTCGACTACTACTGGAGTCAGCATTCATTCATTCCACCTCTCAATTGTCAATTCAAAATGCTGAAGCCCATGTCATGCTTTGCATACATACTAATTAGTCACATTCCATATAAAGGCGCTGCTGCAAAACAGTCAAAATATACTCTTGTCAACAACAGTTGACGGATCATTTTTATTCGAAAAAAAAACATGTAATGTATTTATTTATTTGTAAAAAAGAAAATGGGTATTTATTAAAGCAACATCAATTTGTCTATATTTTTGCAGAAACACTCATCATCATCATGTCATTCTAAACTTATCCATCACTTTGTCCATCAGTAAAAAGCGAAATTCTGTGAGTCAGGTAGTGTGGCACAGTGCCCCATAAAAAACAAAATCTGGATTCTCCGAGTAGTCCTTATTACATCAAGTAAGCAACTCGCTGAATACCTACATATATAATTTCTAGAAGAATAAATTTTTAAAAGCGATGAATTCTAATGCTAAATAATTCTATAACAATATTTGGTAATAACATTTCCTACAATTTTTTTGTCGCTGCTGCAGTTTTTTTTGATGATGATGCTGACGAAACACGACCGTAAAAGGCGGTTAGTTTTACTTGTATTGTTGTGAGTAGAATCCTTATTGCGGAGATATGACGATTTACTTGCTTACTACTACATTACTATACTGTGCGTAGCCCCTACATATTTAATTATGGATTATTACTATTATTTATCACGTGAGTGTTTTATTTGTGTAGACGCTTTGGTGAGGAAAAATGCAGGTGGGCTGTAATATTTTTTTCATGCTAAATTATTATTTATTTATTATTATTATTATTATTATCCAAGAATGGAATTACGTAGCGTAATTTTGCGTCTCCTCAATAAATATGATGAGGATGATGCTGCTGACGTCTCTGGTGCACAATATACAGATCAATATGAAATTAAGTGACTGCTGATTGGTTTGTTATTGTTATTTCGTACCCTTATTTGGAAGTGGGAAGTAGTGACTGGCAAGCAACATGGAATTAATCAATTAAAAAGTGTTTAGCGTCATCAATACAATTTTTTTCAACTTTTGAAAACAAGAAATTCAACAAGTAAAATTGATGTTTTTCTGGTAATTTTTTGCATGCGAATCTCTGAATGAACTGTCATTTTATATGCTGACTCGCGTCAAGCAATCGTTAAAAAAAGTCGAAACACGTCAATAGCTCACCAATCGAATGGTTCTCGTTGCCAAATAATCTTTCTTTCTTTCTTTTTTTTTTGTTGACTCACCTTAGTCGTGGACCGAACACCGCGAGCTGAACTAACGTGGTATGACGTGGAAGATGATTGCTGCATTGTAGACCCTGACCTGTCATCCCCATCTTGATATTGGCGATGGGAACGGACGACTTGAAACGATGAGTCCGGAGCCGTTCCCTGAATCACTTCTGTTCGACTTCGTTCCTGGCTCCGGTCAGAATGTTTGCTGTCCTCTTGCTGTAAACCGACCAAGAAGAAAGGAAATGATGAACACGTATAAAGATTGTGTAGCTTACAATCAAATCTCTGTTCTGTTGTTCATACTCATTTATATCTCAAAGTTCTCATGAAACTTGTTTCCTCTCCATTTCCGAGTAAAATGCAACAACCGCATCACTCCTTCTCTGAACGGACTGACAAACATTATATATTGCATAAATGCATATTATATACATATTTTTTGAAATTGTGCACACACTAATAATTTGACTTATTTCTAGCAGCAGCTATTCATTTGGACACGCATATCCTCAGTTACTTGCTTAACCTTGTTCCTTTTTTAAATTTATGTACAAAACTGCTTATCTTAAATCAACCAACAACAACAACAACGAGGATGGCTCTTCTACCTGCCCATTAAAAATAAAATTGCTCAGGTATATCGTTTTTTTATTTCAGTTCATCATGACGATACAAGCAAGGAATGGTGTAGTGTAGCGGAGCGTAATTAATTAAATATGAAAAGTGACGACGATGATGGCTCATCCTCAGCTTGTCACTTTAAAGAATTCATATAACATTTGCATTAGCATTAGTATTACTTCTACCACGCATATGTGTAGTATTTGCCAGCAGAAGTAAAGTACACAGTACTATTTTAATAATATGCAACTGTGTCTAATAAATTGTTTTCCTTTTTTAGTCGCTGCAGTCAAGTGAGTCGTTTATTTTCACACTGTCAACAATGGAGTGGCAGCTAGGCAATTTGAGAATTATAAAGTATTCTCATTAATAGATAATAAACTTGCCTACTAAACTGCTATATAAACTGTCGTACTTTTTATTACGCTTTTAGCACGCCATTTCTTCCACAAAAATTGTGCTGCTACCTCGAATTTAGACAGTTGTTGTTGTTGTTGTTTTTTGTGTTTCTTGTGAAAGTTGATAAAAAATAAATGATAAAATATCATTAAAACGATAAATAATGTGAGCGACAATGTTTTTTTTCTTTGCTTTGGTTATATAACCATTCGCCACCACCACCACCACCTCTCTTATTTTCTGTTACTGTGCAAGCAAGTCTTAGGAAAATGTGACGTGTTACATGAATGAATGTGCCATTGTACGCTCTCGTTTTCTTTTTTCTCATCATCATCATCAGAGTACTGCGCGATCAAGATGATTAGCAGACAGACAGGCAAAAAGGCTCAGGTACGAAACTACCCAACTCTCCTCTGTCTACATGTACTAATAATACATAACATCTATATCTGTTTTGCCACTTCTTCTAGTCTACTGATTCGCTGTTGTTGTAACGCTGAGACTTTTTACTATTTTTATTTGGACTTTTAAAACATTTTATTTTACTTTAAACTGCACACACACGTGCAGGTGACGTGCCACACAATATTAATTTTATATTTAACCATGTTACCTTTTTTCGGTCCACCCACCCACTACGTTGCTGTGGATGCATGCACTTACAATTAGTAAAACGAATATATTAGCTAACATGCGTGTTTGACATTAATTATTGCGCACACTCTACTACCATTATATTGTCGTTACTACTACTACTATTATTATTATTAGCCAGGGAGCGAGAACTACTTTTGATTAGGCGGTTCTTGCAATCACGCCTTTATTCTCCCTATTGTCCCCACACTTATTTTTTCATGCACCACAAAAATAAATAGCATCACTTTGTTTTCCACACACGATGGCACGGTGTAGTCCTAGGCTAAGTACCTTTAATTTTGCTAGCAATTAGTATGCTTATCTTTGTGAAGGTGACAAGGCGGGCAAGTGGTCACAGTGCCCATTCCGATGAGTATGTCAAGGACCATAGGGTCCTAATATGGCGTGGCATGGGCGTCCATTTTCTTCTTCCGATATCAAAGCAAAAAAAGAAGAATTACAACTTCCCGTTGTTCTTGCTCAAACTTCATGTGGCTGCTGCCATTTTATCTGTTACAATATTCCATCTTTAAAAATTAAAACTGGAAGAAACTTTAAAGTGATACGCATGAACTGTTTAATAGCTGTTTTTTTAAATACAGGAGCACTGTTCAGAATTGCAATTGATTTGGTTGGACATAAAAAGTAAGATCAAGTTTTTTCTTAAAAGTTGTCCCGTGCAAAAAAAGCAGCAGCATGAGCAGCTGCCTAGTTTTGCTAAAGTGATGTTTTAGCATTAAAACATTGCTTTGTTTCATCATTTGACATGCAAAGTGAAGACGACATTTAGAAAAATGATTTTTGCATATGATTATTATTACCCCTGCCAATGTACATATCAAAAATTCAGGTATGTACCTGTGTGTCTACTGCTCACTCGCAGCAAATCGTTATTATTATTATTATTATTATTTGCATCATCACTTGTTGTTTTGCTCCTTGAAGCTAAAAACTTGCCTTCTACAAATCCTACGCACTACTTTTAATAATTTTGTCCCTCTCCTCATCTCAGCTTTTGTCGTGCATTGGAATTTGGAGAGAGAAGAAAAAGAGGGAGGCTTTGCAACGCAACCAACTGCTCGTTCGTTCTTGTTTTCTGTATCGCCTGTAGCCTTTCAAAATATAACTAACTACTCAACAGAGTAAGATGACTATGGTTTACTTGTCCTCCTATTCTACATATTACCTACTTACTTGTGCAGCACACACTTGCAGGTGTCTTCTACTTGTGAACATGTTTTAGTCATCATGATATATTATATGAAAGTAACTATGTAATGAACAAAAAATATATAATTTAATAACAGACATAAGATTTTTAATTCACCGATATCCAAAAAAATAAAACTTTTCCTTTTAGTACCATTTTTACTAATCACATTTATTGCTGTTTAACTTGCAAAAATAATATGTATTTAGACAAGTCCAGTCGAGTTGGTTGTTTCTATGGCTTTATTATCTATTATTTACGTAACAACAACAGCAACAAGCCCACGGTTTATAGATAAAGGGCGGTGGTGGTGGTGGTGGACGGACGCCACTGCATTGCTGCTGGATTTACACCAAACCAATTCAACATTTCGCTTTTTGATTAAGACAAACAGACTCATAAAAAAGTTGTTGCTGTAATTTTACATGAGCAACATGACACGATATTATTATGGAATGTAGGTATATGGTATATAAGCAAAACGCTGCACGAAATGCCGTCACACACAAAAAGTTGTTGGCATGATGCTCTTTTGAAATAATATTTATTTAATTTAGTTATTATTTTATTTTAATGTGACAATTTTCTCGTTTTTGATATCGTACATGGATTGAGTTCAAGGTCAAGGGAGCGCATGGGTAGTGAAGATTAAAGACAAAGAGAAGAAGAAAGGCGCAGGTGTGATGATGATTATATATGATTGTTATTATGATAGGTTGCTGCGGCAGTTGTTGTTGTGAAGCAGGTGTCCACCATCAAGAGAAGAAGAAGAAGAAGAGATTAATAGAACGAGTGTCTGAGAGAGTAAAAACAAAGTGCAGTGGTGGAATAATAATTAGCAGCATATCAATCTTTGCTCGTAAAAATGTCAATTAGCTTTGGCGCAGTATTAATGCTTTTGCCAAATACGGAATTTGTAACTTTTTTTGAAAAAAAAAATCATTGTAATTTATCGTCATATTTTACTTTATTTAAATAAAAATCCTACCTTTTGATAATGAATATCCGCGTTTTGTTCCAAATTTACCCATTTCCCCACTTCTTTTCTGGCTCGATGCTTTTGACCGGGTTCTGCTGACGGATCTGACCATTCCTCAACATGATGGTTATCCAACTGAAAGTTGCCCAACATTTCCGGAAGCCTCGAGCCCGGAATGGCCACTAAACTTGTCGACTCCATGATGATGTTGACGATGATGAGAACGGTGACGGGGGTGATGTCGATGACAAAAGGAAAACTCGCTTGTGGCGACTACTGCTAACATGAAACACGTTTGTTCAGTGGAGCACTACTGCCATCACACCATCGTTTCACGTTTAGTCACTCACAAAGGGTATCCTTTTTTAAGGCTCCTCTCCTATGAATTTGCACAAGAAACCAATAATGCTAAAAAAATAATTAAAATGTACACACGCTTGTCAACTCAGCCATTGTTAGTACAAGGACTAGATGCTGATGCGGCTGCTAACATTTTGTCACTAGAAAAACTTTTGCACATTTTTCTCAAAAGTGCCAAAAATGGCAGAACTGGAGTAAACTACGAGGTCACACATACACACAAACAAACTAACTAAACATATATTATTCCAAGAATAATTTCAATATTTTCATATGAATTGGGTCCCTACAACTGTTTCTCTTTTTAGCGCACCGGTACTTTCACAACTACTACTCCCATCAGGAACAATTTAACAATTTCCAACCGCTCATCATCATCACAGTTTGAGCGTCATCATAAGCCCCTAAAAAATTTATTTTCCTCCCGTGTTCTACTACCACCACCACACTATGCAAGATGATGGGTTTATCAGATCATGATGAGGATCTCTCTACTAGCAGCAGCAGCAGCAGTCAATCGTTACACGCTTACAACTAAATGGGGTCTCGTGTGCTTTTTTTAGGTACGCACGCAGGCAGCTAAATGTTGTGGTATTTAAGAAGAAGAAGGGTACTACAAAAGCTTAACTGATTAAAAAAATCACTATTTTTCAGTGAGGCACATCATCACACCTGCTACTCCCACAACTTGTATTTATTATTATTTTTATTTTTATTATGAAGCACGAATGAACCATGCATACGAGTGCTGCACCAACCAACCACCGTACAACCGCCAGTTCAGCACACACACAAACGCATTCAACAACATCAGCGAAGCAACTAGCAAAGCCAAGTGGAAAAGTGTACGTACTCGTAGCAAGTCATCCTGATTGCTTTGAAATGGTCAGTAGTAGTAAGTTAAGTAGTCAGTGCAAAAGATTCATGGTGCCATGAAGCTATAAAGTTGATGATGAATGAATGCGTTGCATTGCACTTGATTGTTGCGGTGGTGGTGGTGGTGGTGGTGGTTGTTGTTGTGTATTATGCTTAAAGTATTGTTGGAGATATGCATTTAGTTTACACTGACTTTGTTGAAAATGCGTTGTTGCTCTAACAATGAGTGACCAGGACCAGTAAAATTTTGTATCTGAAAGTATGTATGTAAAAGTAAAAAATAAATAAATAATTGCGAAAGAAAAGGGCAGTAGTAGTGGTAATAATAATGCAGGATAGCAATAAAAAATATACTCTTGCATTTCGCACAAATTAAGCTAAAGCTTGGATTAAAGAAGGGTGATGACGATGATTTTTGCTGTGTTGTTAGAGAATTGAGTGAATTGGTAATAATAATACGTGATCTATATTCATATGTACATACTTTAACACACACACACAAACGGTGCACTCGACTCTTTGCACATTGCATTTTATTTAATTACTGCACTTTTCCATGTTATCCTCGCCGACAGATACATTCTTTCCTTTTAGACAGGTGAGTAGTATACACAGAAGACTTGTGCATTTTATAAGAAAACGATTGTGAGCTTTGTTTGGTGCTAGATAGAGTGTGCAGTAGTAATTATTATTATACTATGCTGCTGCTGCTGCTGCTGCTGCTGACCATGATTAAACGCAAGCAAGCAAATTTTTAGGGTACCTTTATCATTAATCACACATTATCATCATCATTATTATTGCTATTATTATACAACAATATATCTAAATACCTAGAGCAGGCCGCGACAGCAGCAGCAGCAGCAGTTGAGATAAGTGCAAAACGGCGACTTGAAAATAATATTCTGTGCTCTTTGCCGCTCGCTACTTACTTGTAAATACAGCCACTGCTACTGCTACACCCTCTCTCAGGTTGAAAAAAAGACTTGAAAATAACTAACCTCAAACTGCTTTCAAGACAAGCAGGCACTTCGCAAGTACGCACATATATATTAAATTTTTTTATAAAGTTTAATAATAAAATGTAACACAAATTCATTTACATTTACACTATTCACTTCACTTTGCTGTGTGATGCTTTAATGCACCTTTACTATGATTACTTGTGCAGATCATCTATTTAATCCAACGCTGAAACCAAGTGCAGAGAATATTATTATCTATTTTAAGTCTGCTCGCTGTATGCAGAAGCAGGGCTTAACAAAATTGCAATTTTTATTATTATTATTATTGTTATTATACTTACATTACATTTGCGCATTTTTGTGCAATGCAGCAGCGCAATTCACACTTGCAATGCACTCTTCTGTGCTGCTGCTGCTACCATATGCATATGCCCTGTACAAATGCGTAACTTGATGGTAGTAGAGAATATGTAGTTGGAAAATGAATTAACACAACACCCCACGTTTTTTTTTAATTTAAAGTTTTCATACAGTACAATAATATATAATGCAGTTTTTAAAAATTCACTTGTACCATGCATTCTCGCAACAAGCAAACTCTTCCATACTGCACGTTATAGTCATCATCAGGCAGGCATGGCAGATTAACAACAATCGACACAAAATAGGCACTGGTGCATGCTGAAATACTCTTCTGCTACTTGATTAGTACTATTTTTTGAATGGAATTGATAAATGAGCTACGTTTTTTCTCCTCTTTTTTTAGACGCATGCAGGGAGCAGGCAGGACGCCATGACGCACACTCTATCTTATCCTCCCACAAACAAACTTGACGACGATGATGATGATGATGATTAGAATATCTGCCGAATGAGTTTTTAAGGCTTTCAGCTTTGCATGTAATGCACTGCTAATATTATGCTCAGGAGGGCCTTTACTTTTAACTTGTGTACACACTCTTAGTTGACTAAGTTGACTGCCACCATCACCACCACCACCACCACCAACCAACATGCAATTTTTTTGGTGTGTATGTATGGCTCAACATGAAATTCAGTTTTAAAATGAGTTTCGTTCGTATCATCGTGTCAAAAAAAATATCTTCCTCTCTCACTCTCTTCTAGACAACAAGGCGAGTTTACTTACAAAGGCAGCAAACACATTTTCTGCTGACACTAAATGGAAACCAATCTCATTGTCGTTTGTTTGCTTTGTCGTTGAGGTAAGAGCAGTTAATAAGGAAAAAAGTGTGCTACACAACTCTGCTTACAGACAACAGTCATCATCATCATCGTCATCTCATATAGCCATGTTTGTACTGCTTCTCCTACATTCACTACGACTCATTATTACTTTTTTTTGAATGGAATAATATACTGTAAGTATGGATGGATGTCGTTTTGGTGCTTTGCCTTTTGTACATTTTTTGTCTGTTTAATTACTGCTGCTGCTGCATCGCGCAAAATCAAAGCTTAAGTTTTGTTTGATGTGCGATTACATTACATTACGACGACGACGATAGATAGATTGCTTCTCTGATTCTGCACTTCAAGCCACATAATAATAACAAGTCATAATAATGATAATAATAATATAACGTGTAATCTTGGTCATACAGGTAGGCAGAGACAGGGAATAGGCCTTTGTTGCAAAAAAAATAATAAAATAAAGATTTTTACTGATGAACTTATAAGGTTAGATGAACTCTTCAATTGAACAATTTTTTTTTTTTTGCACAATGTACTCTTAATACAACTTTGGCAGAAAATAAAACAGAAACAAGTCAGTGCAATAATAGCAATAATAATGTTTTTTTTGTTGAGGTTGAGTTATGTATGAGGATGATGGCGGCTACTTGTGTGAAAAAAGTGTGAACCCAAAAAACTCATACTGAAAGGTATATATATGTGTATAATAACTTGTTGGAAGGAAACTACTTGCCTTTCACACATCTCATCATCATCATCATCAAACCTAAAACATTTTAAAACTCTCTTCTCCCTCTCTCTCTCTCTTCAGTTGAGAAAGTAAATATATATTACCATCATTGCCCAAATGCAATAAATGCCCATTGCAATCAACATGAGCAAATAAATACTTTGTACAGCTAGACAAGAAGTTATGATGGTGATAATAATAATAATAAAAATAAGTAATGTGAAATATGAGACTGTTTTAACTGAAATTTAAAGGTACCGTTTTCCTCCCCTTCAAAAAAAACTTTGCATTTTTATAGCAAATAGCGGTAGAGAGAGAGAGCAGTCGCAGGCAGGCACAAGGTGAAAAGGGTAAAAAAATAAATTAACGAGATTTAAAAAAGTATCTAGGTACACATTTCTTGTGAGCTTTACTGAATGTAGTTAGCAATCAAAAAGTAACGATCATTCATGGAATTTACTGCGACTCAAAAAGAGAAATAGTCAGGCGTAAAATTTTTTTTTAAATTTCCACGACCACCAACAACGCAGTTTTTTTAGCTATTAGAATAATAATAATAATAACAACGTCTCCATATTTCTTTTTGGGCGAATGAAAAAAGAGTCCTCATTTTTATTACAGTAGTAGTAATATAACGAGATTTAAAAAAGTATCTAGGTACACATTTCTTGTGAGCTTTACTGAATGTAGTTAGCAATCAAAAAGTAACGATCATTCATGGAATTTACTGCGACTCAAAAAAAGAAATAGTCAGGCGTAAAATTCTTTTAAAAATAATTTCCACGACCACCAACAACGCAGTTTTTTAGCTATTAGAATAATAATAATAATAACAACGTCTCCATATTTCTTTTTGGGCGAATGAAAAAAGAGTCCTCATTTTTATTACAGTAGTAGTAATTATATCTGTATAAGAAACTATACACTACTGCCAATGAACTTTGTTTGTAGCAGCAGCAGCGTGATGACATAAAGAAATGATTACTTTGTCAGCAAAGTTGATCTAATCGCTGCTTACTCGCACACATACATTGTACGTTACGTCGGTTCCACTTCTCATTGTTCCGTTTACTAATAATGACTACAACAATAACAAGATATTAAATGTACATACCTACACACAAGCACAAACATGATTTTGTCTAAACTAGACAATTTTTGTCTGTTGGTGGTTCAATGGTCAAGTATAAAAACCTTTAATTGTTGTGCTGCAGTAGTAGTATTTACATGCGTGCGAGCAAAATGCAAAAAGTGGTTGTTAATAAATGGCTGCAGTAATCTTGAGCGTAGATCGCATTAAATTAACTGCAGGTGGTGGTGGTGGTTGGTGGTCTGGTCTGATCTGGTCTGGTGTATGCTATATGCTATTCATAGTCAGTGCCCCTGTTACTAGTCCTATTGCCACTGCCACCATTTTATGTTTTTTTTAAGTTTAAAAAATACTACTATAGAGTGTGTGCACGATTAAAAAAAACAAAGTTTTGCATATATTATTGATATGTAAAACATGGTTTATTAAAAAAATAATCGGATGTACAATGATGATGATGATAGTAATTGGCTATGATACGACGGACTGATAGACAGATGTAGGCATTAATGGCATTATTTACACTTTACACGCACTCAGAGCCCAGCACAGCACTGAAACATATCATTGTTCTGATTGTTTACGCGTAACAGTGATCCATAATCAGACATGACTACATGACATGATGATGATGATGATGATTCTATATATATAAAAAAAGTAATATGAAAAAAAAAGATATTTAAAATTACAGTGTTATTGGTTGGCAACCGCAACTGTAGACAATTTTGAGCAGGTACCTACTTACGTACGTTTTACAAGCTTGCATATTTGTATCACAAGCTGTGATAAAAATAGATAGATAAATAGATAATATGCTGTAGTGAATGTTGAAAAAATTATAATTATTTTTTTATAAACATGGCAATAAGGGTAAATGTGTAGCAGCAAAACAACAGCCTGTTGTTGCTGTAGCCTCTCTGTACACAAGCGCAAAAAGAAAAAAAAAATAGAAAAAAAAAACATTATAAGCGTAGGCACTCTTGTTCATGTCTATAAACAGGCGTTTTTTTCAGATAAACATAAATTTTTAAATCTAACAATCGAAAAATTAATAATTTTGTTCCACGTTAATGATTTTCTAGGATTCCTTCCTTTCTTCCCCCAGCAGCAGCAGCAGCAACAACAACAACAACAACCAAACAATTTTTAAACTACCTGTCTGCCTATAAATAACGGTTCTATTTAGAAATTATTATGATGATGCCGATAGCTGACGATAACAACGATTGATATGATGATGTAGTAGCAGCAGCAGTACTTTTATTGCCATTATTTCGCTTTAAATGTTTTTTATCACATCATCGCCATCTGCATCAATGAGATTAAGACTCAAAACCAACTTGGTGAGATTATTTAGTATTATTGCTACAACTAGGCATTTATATGCCAGTGTTTTAGTGTAATTTTCATTTAAAAATAGTTTTTTTTTGAAAATAAGGGTATTACTATAAACTTTTAGTGGATTTACAAGGCATCACTCACACAGCAGCACACTACCACCGCCTGCCTGCCAGCCAACAACGCACCGTGTCTAGGTTTGGTTAGGCATGTGCAATATTCATCATCCATCATTATCATCCATCCGTCCATCATACATGACTACACACACCGACAGTCAGTCAGTCAGTCAGCCAGTACACTTAACAATGTAACAACAATACTTACAACAAAATAAAAGTTATTGCTTAGTATTTTCCCTCTGAAAGCAGCAGCAGCAGCAGCTCTGCCTGCTTACTTCTCAAACCAACAATTATAAATATAGCACGAACGATAATGGGATTTGAATGCATTCAAGCTTGATTCTCTTCGGCGGAATAGCTCCAAACCACGGCACGCTCCTTTTCATTCATCGTCATCATTATTATTACTTACTTACTTACTACTACTAATCCTAAGTACTTACATAGCTTTATTTTTTTAATCCTTTCTGTAATTGTTCGCAGTGCTACTTGATGTTATTCTCCTAAACCAGATGCTGATTGTAAAAAAATATGCTATATTGCGCATGTTAAAACATGGCAATAATAGTCGGCAGTCGGTCGATGATAGGCATCATCATGATCACAAGGGAAATAATAATGTATTCATTAGTAGGTAGTTAGTTATCTGCGATAATAGGCATTTAAAATATGTGAACTCTGGCCAAATGATATGATAATCAAAACCAGTGATTACAGAAATTATAACACCGATAAAAAATATGTATCCTAGTAGTAGCACGCTTATCATCACCATCCTCATCAGTAATACAATACCATTAACCACTGATTATATTTTTATGACTTTGACTTGAGATTGCTGCAGGCAGTTTGAATCTTCTCCCTAGAAAAGAGGAAGCGAGAGCAATAAATGCAATGAAATTAGCCGTCTTTTCTTACATGCAAGTTATTACTATCTACTCAAGTTATTCAAAACTGAAAGGGAAATGGGGGCTATATAGTCATAGCAGCGTTGCATCGAGTTTATGTCATGGACAAAAGATTTTGAAACTGAAGGCTTGTTCCTTTTGAAATTTGTTTTTGTAAAAAAAATTTGGTTTAGAGACAAGATCAATGAAAGTAGCAAGGAGGGGCGCAGCAGTAGCATCAGAAGCAGTTTGACATAAAAATAAAGAGGCAATAAAAAGTAAATAAATATAATAAATAGCATTAGTACAGAGCAATTATGTTACAGAGATTTCAATTTGTATAAATTACGTTTTACGTGCTATATTGTTCCGACGAGCGAGGTTGGTTACGAGAGTAACAGGAGTACAAATTGAAAGTAGATTGGAGTTTGATGGCTTCACATCACATAAATGTGTATTTGTGTATACAAATAAATGAATAAATAAATAAAAAGTACAGGAGTAAGTAAGGAACGATTTTTTTGCCACAATTACAGCCGTCATCATGGCACTAGTGTAGAAAGAAACACATCCCTTTTACAAGTTTACAAATGATAACGTTCGCTTGGCATGCAATAATGTTAGCCTTACATACATGCATACCTCGTATATTACTGCAATTTGTTGCTATAATATTTTTATCTTATGTGCAAATAATAATGACTGATTATAGGTGGTTTTGGTGTGTGTGTGTCTCTCTCTCTCTCTCTATCTGCATGTCTGACTAACTGATCGTTATACCACAACACCAACACCATTACTAACTGCATTTTTTAATGCATTTTTTCTAATTTGTTGTTGTAAGTAAGAAGGAAGGACGGAAGGAGTAAGGACGACAACGGATGTAAGACATGCAAAGCTATTTATTTTGTAGGAATTATAAAGCCATTAAAAACATTATCAGTTGTCTACTTTCTCAACCTTAAAATTACACTGTAGAGTAGTTATAGTTATTTAGCATGCGTGCATTTAGGTATCATTATTGTTATTATTATTATTATTACACTGCTCAATGGACAAAGCTACTAAACTGCACTGCTAAAAGTTGTTTCAGGAATTGAATTATATAATAATAGGTAGGCAGTTAAGTATAATGCGAGTGTAGTAATAAATAAAGAAAAATATAAATATAAAGAAAAAAATAAATGTTTAAAAAAAAAATATTGATGTTTGGTCGTTGCGCCAAATTTTAATTAGTGTAATTGCTGCAGTTTACCCATACTGTTGTATGCAGTTAATAAAAAAATTGAGAGAGCATCTTTCTCTTTAAGTGGCGAGTTCATTTCCTTGGAAAAATTTCTACCACTAATTTACTTAAAGTGATATGTCGTTTAAAGGACAAAATATTACCTAAGCTGAACGGAGAGATGATCAGACAAATGTTAATAGCAGGTATCTAGTTTGCGCATTAAAATGTCAAACATTTAAAAAAATATTATTGCATTGCTGTTTTTGACACTACGTCTCTCCCACCCACGCACTACACTGTGCGCTACATGCATACATACACCTCTTTGGCATATCCGCCAATTCTACAATTTCGTCTTCATTTTTCCACCATTGTTAAACTCGATAGAAGATACGTTATTAAAAAAGTGCCTTTGACGTAGTTTTGGAAGAAAGAAAAACGTCAATAGCCCGTATTATTAATACTTTTTGTCATTTGGAGGCTTATAGCCATCTTAAATTGTAAACGTATCCCATATCATATTGCAGTTGTTTTGGACGTGGCATAAAAATGCTTATTTCGAATCAACAATTATATGGTTTTTGTTGTGCAAAAAATGACTAGTGTGTTGTTGTGTGTCATAAATACACCTAACCACACACCAGCAAGCAGCATACATGCGTGATGATGATTGAACGAATGAATGAGCTCAGGTAAAAAGGAAATAACTAATAACGCAACAGTTGAAGACACTTATTTTCTTGTTTAATGAAAGCTTACAGTTAGCTGTTTGCAAACGTACAAATGGTTTGGGGAAATGTAAAAATAAAAATGCAGTTTGCAGTTGTATTTTTAACTACATACTTGCGCCGTTCAAATTGAATATTATGCGCAATAATGGCCATTCATTCATTCATTCATTCATGCACCATGTCCTTTAGTTCAAACACATTCCTCTCTTTAAAAAAACTTTTAAAACAGCAGCTCATATTGAAGATAATAAAAGTCTCGTTGAATTACGTTTTAAGTGCATTTCGTTTTGTAAACAAGATTAAAATTACTACATTGCATATATTGAAGCTTCATTAAATCCACCAATTATATATTATCCACATTTAATGCTTTTGATGTTTGTTTGTTTGGTTGGCTAGGGGCAGGTTAAGAACAATAATTTTTTAGCATATTTATTTTTAACTCTGCTATTTTACCACAAGCTGATGAGATAATTGAATGCAAAAAACATATATATTTAAAGGAAGTTTAAGGCGACGGTGAGCATAAAAACTAGTACTATTTTTTTGGTGTTTGTCTTGGACAAACAAAAGGAGTTAGAATAGCTTGCAGTGATTTTTTTGTTCAATCCGTCCAACGACTTTGGCAAACGCAACCGTACTTTAAAATAAAACAATATGGCAAATTGTATTGTTGCAATTTCTGTGCTGGCCAAATCATCTTGTCGACATACTACGAGCATTGTGCTCAAACAATAATAATAATAGTAGTAAAAATATATTACGTAAAAATGTTTAGAAAACTGAGCATTCGCTCATTTCATTCTTTATTATTACAATATAATATTTCACAATGCGGACATAAAAAAATAAATAAATCTACCTAGTCAATTAGATTTTCAAGAGGATTTTCTCTTCTCAGAATTTTCAACAAGCCAATAATAATAATAATAATAATAATAACTAGAGAATTTTGTAATGACCTAGGCTCACCTTAAGCTTTCATTTAAAACATATTCCTATACATACATGCCCCTTTCAAATGTATCTTTAGCCCTTTACAAAATTTACAAGAAACGCATAATTGATAATGATGGTCATAATAGTCTGGTTGGTGTACACAACAAGTAGTAGCGGTTTGGCTGATATTATTGCCCTTATCACACAGGTAAAACAAAATAAAAGAGACAAAAGCAAAATTGTAAAAGTAGACATTCGGGGTGAAGCATAATAATATCCAAGTAAGTACCTAGTAAACTATCTAAAAAAAGCTGTGTGTTTAATGGCTCTCTTTACAAAGCTATTACCCAAATCCATACTAAATATTAGCAAAGAAATATGGGATTTAAGAGGCTACTTGAACCAACCACTTTATAGCAAAGTTCAAAATCTCAGGTTTAGCACAGGGGAGCGTAGGCGTGTATCGTATGTAATCTTCCTCATACCATTCCATAGAATGGCAGCAGCAGCAGCAACAACAACAACAGAGCTAGATTTAGGATCATCATCAGTCAGTCAACTTAAAACTGTATTTTTTACTTTCAAATCTCAACCAGTTTGGATTACCTTTCATTTCTACTAATTCTACTTCTCTCTCTCTCCCTACTCGACTGTTTTTAAAACTTACAACTGACTGAACAACTAACTGTCCTATTATTGTTGTTATTATTATTTTTATTATTTTTATTTTCGCCGTTGTTGTCGTCGTTGTCATCATTACAGCAAAAAATTGTGACTGTTGCTGCAGAATTTTATTGGCAGTCATTATCATCATTGCCGTGATCATCATCATCCCAAGAATTAACGGCTTGATATTAATGTCTGCTACTAAATAATAAAATAGGCATGCAAGCATGGTACAACCTGACTCAACAAAACTCTTTTTTTTCTTAAATAGTAATTCACACGAACGGACAACGTTTTAAAATAGTCAAAACAGGGATTTTCCCTTCTTTTCTTGTAAGTCCTCTTAAATTAAAGCGAGATGAAAGTGTGATGATAATGAAAAGCACAGTAAGTTTACACACCACCACAACCACCACCAACAACAACAACAACAACAACAGTAACATTAACAAACAACTCAATGTTCTACTTGTACTACACACACAAGTAATAAATATTCAACAATTTTAACATTGAATCAATTTTCACAACATAAAAAATGTACAAAAATTGAACAAAAAAAGTACTCGATGATGATGCTAACAATAAAAAATGCGTGTTTATAATATATATAGGTATATATATATTTATATATATTATTTTTTAAAGTATGTTGTTGGTAATGCGGGAATTGTCACTATACAAGCCTTGCATTGATATACAAAAGGAGCAAAAACATATTTTCAAACTGTCGCCCACGCGTCCGCACGAGTTTGTCGTAAGAAGAAGAAGAAGAAGGGAAAAAACCTTTATTATTTTATTACTCATTATTATTAAGTGTACTATATGTACCAGCACCACCGCACAACAAATAACTGGCCTACTATCATCATTTTTTTTCATTATCATCCATTTCGCCTGCATGTTCTTCCATTGCATTGTATAAAAAAACATACATACATATTTTCATCGTACATTCACTTTACTTTATTTACAACAATATTATTACTTTTTATATGCTTTGCAAGTTACTGTGTTTAGTTTAGCCAGTCAACAAAGTCTGTTGTATCCCCTCCTAACTGACAACTTGACTGACAGATTTGTCTACTCTTCATCATCACTGTTACCCTTTCATATGCTCTGTTGTTGTTGTTGCTGCTGCCTGCCATTATTATGCTTCATTATTCATTCCATTGAGAAAGGTGCGTTATTTCATATATACTTTTTTTTTACAATAAATCGATGATTTTTACTGGTGGTGGGTAGCACCAGGTCACCACTGGCAAACCATATAGTGTACACACACCAATGGCAAATTTTTGAGCATCTCGCAACAAGTTACCATCATCAAGAAAAAATCAAGCATGTTCATCGTCGTCATTAACGCTAAAAAATAATGATAATGGCAAAAT